>NEEE01003421.1:6775-17310 GCA_002278615.1 Pogonus chalceus
AATAATTTAAAAATTATTTTTTATACAAAGTGAGTCCTAAATATGTCAAAAAGGGCTTTTTATAGTTATATGTATCAATAATTTTATCTATAGTGTCTAAGTCATAAATAATATTTGCAATAATTTTAAAGATTCGTTAATAAATAAAGTAAAAGCATCAACCGGTAAAAATATTTTATTTACACATTTTAAAGATATCTTGCGATCAAACCAAACCTGCGGTAACTTTGGAAGACTTCCTAAAGATGTTTCTTCATTTAACTTTTTAGATTTAGTGCAAGTTAATGCCGGGATTATTACGAAATATACTTTTTATTAATTTAATAACCAAATTTATTACATTAAAAAAAATAATCTTTCTCTTCTTTTCATTTGTTATTACTAGAACTGAATATTATCTATTTGGCTTTTCCTAGTATAAAAATTGTCTAATTAAACGCTGTGTTTAGAAAGAATATTATTAAAATTATTATGAACATCCCAGTTGTCTATAAAGTTATTTTTGAACAAAGTTAACTTGATTTATACACGTAAAGGGTATATAACAATTTATATTTATGAAAATGTATATTAAGTACATAAATTTGGAGTAAAGGAAATAATATATGTAAATTACAGCATATCTGATCTATTAAAATACTTAGCACGTGTGATAGTATTAATTCCATAGCATGCTTGATTCACTTTCAAATTATCCGTTACATATTCAAGCAGGCTGAAAATTCGATTCCTCATTCACGTTTCAAGGCTGACTTGATTGTTACACCAAATTATCCCATCTTACATCCACGTCACTGTATAATAATGAAGTTTCCCTTTATAAACTTACGGTGCCCCCGAGAATTTCACCCTCTCATTGTTCGCCTACATTGAAGTCATGCCGTCACCACCTACCAGGTGACCTAGTCATTTCTCCAAAATTATATTTACGAAAATTGTGTAGCTTTTAACCCATTATTGTCGGAATTTTAATCCTAAATATCAAAATATTTAATAGTTGATTAGATAAAAAGAAAACAAAAATTCTGTAAAAGTATATTATTTCTCTTAAATAATAAAACAAAATTCGCCATTCGTGTATTTGACTTTTCGACAACTATATAAGTTTCTTTGTTCAATCATAGTTCCTTGTTGATTGTTCAGCTCGAAATGTCCAAAAATATATTGATAAATGTTGATTTATACCTTGAACGTAAAAATGCCACGCTAAGCGGCAATAAAATTTAACAAGAACACGAACCATCACTTGCTAAGATGATACTTTTGCTGCTGGATGTCAAATGGTGTGGATTTCCCAGCATTTGTTACTCCTATCTTTTGCTGTGCCTCATTTGTTTTCATTATTTTGTTTTTTATTCATTTTTGGATAAATTGTCAGTGATATATTGTCCTCGTGTCTTGTCAATATATTTTTTATTCATTGGCTTTGGCTTTTTTGGTTATATGGTTAGAAATCTCTCTATACAAATACCATAACTTATATATAAAAGAGAAATTTTTTGTTTTTTATTTGAATTTATAAAATTTATTCGATATCCTTTTTAAATCATTGTCAATACTTAGATTAATAACAAGAATAAAAGGTGGAAATAAGAGTATATCGTTTAATTCATTAAAACGATATATATTTTTGAAAGTTTTTTTTTTAATTTAATAACAAAAAAGATCAAATTTTGTATCTACCAAAAAAAAAATTATGTTTCTAGTAGATTCTGGATTTTGGTTTAAAATTAATGTTTTCATGCAAAACTGGGAAAGTATTTCAACAAATAATGTCCAAAAAGCTGTATTTTTTATTGAAATGCTTACTTTGAGAAAGTGGTGTATCTATTTTGATGAGTCTTACTAAAGAGCCACGTAAGTAAATAAATTTATTTTAAATAAAATTTATTATTATTATAAAATTATTTATAAATTATATTTTATGAGTTACTCTTAAAAAGTTTTTTGGTAATTGCAAAATATCGTTTATAAGTAAAAATTGGTGACAAATACATATATAGGCCAATCAAGCAGGCATTTTAATATTAACCAAATAATCTTCCTAATTTTTTGGAGCATCCGAAATGAGGAAAGTTTTATCTAAGGACAAACCCTTAGTAAAGGAACAATAAGATGTTAGTTCTTTATTATTTAAATAACTTGATTATTCCTTTATAAATTTGTAATATATTTTACCTGATAAGTCTACACATTATATATTTATAAAATTTGCTGTTTCTTAAGGTATTTTTGGAGAAGGAATTAATGAAAATCATAACATAACATAAAGAGTAAATTTAACGTTTTCAATGAATGACTATAGGATAAGGAATATTGCTTTAAAAGATTTATATGCAAATATAGTTTGATTTTCCTAATTCCACCCTTAATAAATTTATCCAACCTTTTACCAATGACATCCTAGTAAAGTAGCAACAATACAGAGACAGCAAAGTAGCAAAGACGATGTAAGAAGAAGAGATAGGAACACGTTGAATGGGTGAATGGGTGAGTGGGTGAGTGGGTGAGCCCAACACAATAGTAATTTACATATAAACATCACCGCCGGCATGTAGCATTGTTTCCTAATGGTGGCACTTAAAACGATGGCGGTGGAGTGCGGATAGGTATGCCACGTGTACTAAATGTAGCACGGGACGAGATCAGGGAACTACACAAAATGAATACCAGACAAATATAGGACAAATGTGGAATAAACTGGGCTAATAGTTACTTGTTACTTTACGAGTTATAGTTTCTTCATTAGTTTTAGTTAGATATGCGATCTATTTGTTAAATGAATGCAATGAAATTACAATATAGAAACTTATTAAACAATGCTTTATTTTCTTATTAATTTTCCTGAAAAAAATAATCAGGCAAATAAGTACACTTCTTCTTATAAGTCTAACTGAATTGCATTGTATAAATTTATGGCCATCATTTTTTCCAAAGTCTTAGAAAAAAATAAAGTAAGGAAAGATATTGAAGTATATATTGTTCATAAAGCTTCAAAATATATATTAATAATGGAATAATTTGGCGTTGCCTTCGGCGTCAGACATCTCCATGGGTGCCGCCATGAGTCTTTAAAGAAAGGAGAGCAAAATCATTTAGATTTCCTTAAACTATACTAAATTGACTACTCTGAAGCAAAGGATTTTTTGAAAATTCAAAAAATTGCAAAAATGGCAGCAGTTTAAAAAATGTGGTTTCGAGAAAAACGCGCTTAAAGTTTTCGGTACTGTAGTTAACACAATTCTTCTTGTACCTTTGCAATGACTTTAAATATCAATAAACTCTTTTGGAGATTCATTTTACACAAGATAAATTATTGTTCATTCTTAATTTTTGCGTATTATCTTGATAAAAAACAGCTTGACTATATATAGTTGGTTTTAACCGCAAGCACTTAGATAAAAATTATAAATAATATTTATAAACAAATATAAATTTCAATACTTTAATAATCATGGCCAATATCAGTCTAAGGAAAAGAAATAAATAAGCAATCAGTTTTCAGTTGAAGTCCAATAAATGAAAAAAATATATACTTCATTATTTTGAATAGTAAGGATAAATTATTATAATTTTTTAAGCATTTATCGTGACCGAAAAGAATTCTAGATAAACTATACGAAATTAAGTATTTAAAGTTAGATTAAACAACAAAATTTACAAAGTTTCGGGCAATAACTTTTCTTTTCATTGCTTAATGTTAGTTCAGTCCATTTTTCAAAATAATAAAAATCTCGATAATAGATAAAATACTTATCTTTAAATTTGCATTGAAAAGTATTACATGAAAAATGATAAAATAGAAAACATGCATTGAAAACTAGAAAATGAGATATGCTCCATAAAATAAAAACTAAATGGATCTTCCTGAATGAAACTATCTGTTCCACAGTAATATTCCAATGTAGTAAAGAAATCAAGTGAATTTATTTTCTATACCTCACAAAGTACTATATCAAAAGATTTTTATATTGCTACAAATTGAACTGCAGAAAAAAAAACCTAAACTCTTTTAAAATATCTACCGTACCGTCAACGTTCAACTATTACCGATAAAAAAGAGGAAATTATGAAAAATGTGTCTTTTTCTGTAGGATTACATCTTGAAATAGTCCACGCCCGGTGTATTAACTAAATAAAAAATATAACCTCACATTTGTGGATGAAAATCACACCCGAAACGGGTCAAATGTTTCTCTTTGGGTAGTATTTGCGGTTCTAAGGGATAAAAATCAATACTAAGACGAGGCCGGAAGCCGGCGAAGACAAGGCAAAGGAATGAAATTGTGTTACACTTGCAACAGCTTTCAGAAATAATCACCCGAGATCATTCAATTAATGTGATAATTACATGCACTTTTATTCACCCTTAAGTAATTTTATCAATAAAAACAATAAGTTTCAATTACGTATCATCCCTTTGTTTCACCTAAATAAGGGTTTCAAAGGAATTTCGATTCTTCAAGAATTTTAATTGATATTTCACTTAATTTAATAAGTCGTTACTTTATATTTTTTAATTTAATAAAACCATCATAGAAATTGGAATTTGTACGTTTTAAGGTTTAAATATCAGGATGACCGAGTTTAATTATGCAAAATAAACTTAAAAGCAATTCAATCTTTTTCTAAAATTTCTTTCCAAATTAAATTACGAGAATGCTACGGATTCTCCTGTGGTAAGAGTATTTTAAATGATTCTGGTTTCAGTATTTTGGAAAGTAACATGTACAGGTTTGTCAAAGTATATTTTGTGCTCACAATAAAGTCGCCAATGATATTAATGTTAATTTTTTCGAAATATTTATTAAGTTGCCCAAGTATTGCCCAATCTTTCAAACCTAAATTCAGCTTTCGAAACTCTAATTGTTGTTTGAATTGATATTTTGTTACGATTCAATTTTTTTCATTATATTTGTGAATAATTATTCATTGCCTGGTTATAATTTTATTGTCAAAAAGGCCTTACATGATTTTTTCTGGAAATGAGATTCCAAAAGTTTATTTTTTGACCCAAACTCCATGATTTTCGAAAACTGAGTATATTATAAAATATATTTCAGCATAAAAGAATATTTAAAAAATGTATTGTCTAGATTAATTAATTTCTCACAAATAATAAAATTATAAAAAAACATAAACTTAAATTTCTGATTTGATAAAAATAATATAGAATGTAACACTCGGTTTTTTGGTAATTAGGCCGTCATTAGGTTCATTTTGAAACACCAAAATTTTAATTTAGATAAATTGTCTATTCTTTATTTTGCTTATAAAGGTTATACTGATACAAAATCTCTGGAAATATAAGAGATAAAACAATCCTGACAATCAAGGAACACTTAAACTTTTCAGGTTCATTTTAAAAACATGTTATTAAGAAATTAATAACAAGTTTCAATAAAATAAATGAATATAAGATAATGAATAAATAAGTTATTGTAGTAGAAAAAGTAAAAATGAAGTTTCAAATGTAGAAAATGTCAAAAAAATAACAATTTAATTCAATTTGGTAGTATAAACCATATGTTCCAATATAATTCCAACAGAGAATGAAACAAAACAAAACAAAAAAAGAAAAAAAATAATAAGAAAACGTTAATAATAACAGAGAAAAAAATTCATTGTATTTCCTTTGTTTGGCTGGTCGGTCCGCACGGGCGTAAAATAGACCGACTTGGCTCTATTCTTTCCGCAGGAAGTTTTCTGCACGCTTCCATTTATCCACACTTGTTTTACCTCATTCAAACTCATACATCTTATTCACGCTCTCTTATTCTTTTCACTAGGAATTATCCTTCCCCCATTCAAGTGTATTCATTTGTCCTTTCTACACTGCGTTACGTTACGTTTATATTCTTCCCCTCAAAAACGCGTAATCCGTTGTTTGACACCCAGAATTTGTAATGTTTCTGTTACAGGTTTTATTTATGATCTTTACAAAATTTTTTTCCTTTCCCATAACTATTTTATTTCATTTTTCATATAGAAACAAATCTAATTTATAAATATAA
Source organism: Pogonus chalceus (assembly GCA_002278615.1). NCBI lineage: Eukaryota > Metazoa > Arthropoda > Insecta > Coleoptera > Carabidae > Pogonus > Pogonus chalceus. Next base: position 12,790 of record NEEE01003421.1, read on the forward strand.
TTAGTTTAAACATTATTGTTAAAGAAATAAACAGTTCTAGTGTCAGATTCTTTTAATAGGACCAGACATGTTGAAATATTTGAATTCAAAAACTTGCTTTTATCCGTAACTTAACTTAAAATATATTTTTTTAATTAATTTCTATTATAACTTATAAAAGTACTAAGAAAAATGAAAATTATTTTTAAAACATAACTAGAAAAACCAAAAATAAAGAAAGCCAATATTTCGTTGTAAACCCAAAGTAAATAAACATAAAAAATATAATATAAGATGCAACGAGTCAGCAACATGAATAGTCCTGAAAGCTTAGATGTACACTACGGATATGCATCTTTGTTTGGCAATGTCCTTTGAGCCACCGACACTGAATAGTCATCTCTATAGCATAAAGAAGCAGGCAAACGATATATGCAATTTCGCGTATCAGTATTCAAGGATAAGAAATGGAAATAGTAATTTGGAGTACGGCCAAGTGCCTTGTATTTTTCTGTTTGTCGCGCGCCACTAGTGTTTTTGATTTACTACCGTTTGACTTCATGAAAAGATGCAAAAAAACACTCTATATAATTCTGCCTTGTTATAAATCACCGTAAAATTATTGATTTTCACTCACAGTGGAATTTAATTGTGATTTATGGACTGTCGAACTTTTATAGTTTCATCAGGTTTTAAAAGTATTTAGGAATTCTTTCCAGAAAATTTATTACATGACTTTCATATTAATACACTTAACCGGTTTTATCTAAATTTAATATTTATTCCAACACTTTTACCCACCAAAATGAATCAATTCTATCGAATAAATTATAATAATAAACGTATTTAACTTTTAATGTTCATTTCTAAAATATTTCATAACAAACAATCAAATGAAATTTAAATAACAAACATTTTAAAGAGAGGTTATAAATTTTTAATGACCCCAAAGTATCTTGCGTTATAAACATAATATTTTCGGTACATAAAATGTATATTTCATTATAAGTTAAATGGAGAAATTTACAATCAACACCTATTCAAAACTTTTACCAGAAAGCCAAATATTAAATTACAGAAATTTTAAAATAAAATCAAACGCGAAAAAACGTTTTTCTCAAAATGTTTGATTACTAGTATTGTTGTGGAATTTAATTTAGTTAGTGAGAAATGGGAAAGAAAACGGTCTTTTAAAGATAAAGATATATTTTCTGAACTTTTGTAAAATTGTATGTATATATTTAAATTTATTTATTACTATTTAACAGTAGGAATAAAAACAGTTTATTAAGTTTTTATTTGTGGCTTTTCAAGAGTTTTAAATCAAACGTAATTTGACAGGTTTTATTTTTAAGATTCTTACTTTTTAACTCCAAATAGTGCCTTTAATTGATTTCTACTTTGTATTCACTAAATACCAAAATTATTGGTCGTATTTTTTAATTTTAGTAGTAATGAACTTTTTATTGAAAAAACTTCAAATACTTCGTAAACAATGTTAAGATAAAATTTTCCTAAATTTAAGCATTTAATAAGTTATATAAAATTGTATTTCTAATATAACTATTCATATTAACTTATATTTAAATTTTTTTACTCAGCGTCAAATGTTATTTATATTATTTCTAGAAAATATTAGCTTTTTGCAAGTTAGAAAATTTAAATAGTAAGAATTCTTTTCAAGAACATTATAAAATTAAGAACCAGATTTAAAACTTTAAATCAATATAATTTAAGGCTTCCAAATGTCTGGGAAAATTTACAAAAAGCTCTTAATTCTTATATTAAGAATAAGAACATTTATAAATTATAAATCTGAGTTAGAACAAAGCATTTATATTAGCTAAGTTATCAATTATTTTGAAGTTTACAGTTTTGCAATTAATTTCATTCTTTTAATAATCTACAAAACTAGAATTCAAATTTCTGATAGAAAAATGTAGACCGATAAAAGAAATATGTATATTTCTGTACGAAGTAAGATAGTCAAGCAAGATAACCTATAAAAAAAGCAAAAATCCATCTAATGAACACATTTCTGCGACAAGCATTTGATTCTAAAACCCGCATAACATGAATTGAAACTGATTGACTGCTGTGTGGCAACGGGCGTCGCGCAAACTACGCACACTAATACGGAACAGCTAGCGGAACCATTACCGGAAAACGGGAAACTCGGTGGAATCCCAAACCGGAAATAACCAATGAATCGTTACCTGCGGAGAATCGAAAAGAAATCACGCTAATTCACGAGATTACATTACGTTTGAACGTCGAATATTTTTCACGATTTTACGTTAACGGCGAAAGTGAAGTTTAAAGGTTTTTTTTTTTTTTCAAGTAGGAGGAAAGGGTCCAATATATGCCAGGAAGGTAATTTGATTTATGTTGTGTTATATACCACCCACGTTGATAAACTCTACCTTTTAAAGCAGCAATTTGAATTTCGCATTTTCCTAATGGAAGGATAATTGAAGGATTACGTATTGAGCTATTTATTCAACTAAAAATATTTTTATTTTTATTTACTTTTAAGTATATTAGAATTAAAATAAAGCTTCTTATATATTAAAATAATAAAAGAGAAAACGTGGAAGGTTTCATTTAAAAATTCAGTATATAAAAAGTAGAAAAGAACAAAAGATGATAATCAGTTGAAGATTCACGTATATGCGTGTCTTGTATCATGAAATAAACTTGGTACTTGACGCTTAAAAGAGTAATGACGTCAGAAATATAATCGTCCTTGATATCTTTTTGTAAGGGTCGATTATCAAAAGAGCTGCAGCTCATATGAGACGAGACTGAAAGAAGTTCTAATATATACTTCACTGCATAGACAGTGCTTTTTATAAGTCTTCAAGTTTTGAATAAATAAATAACAATTATTCGAATTGCAAAAACAATTTTAAATATCCTCTTTCTCTTTTTGTTTCATTATTAATACAAAAAATATTTAAATATAGATATTATTTGGAATAATTGTAAGTTTCAAAAAGCTGGTCTGCAATAAAATTTAAAACAAAAAGATAAATTTTTAAGGGCGTATTACCATTTAAGTAGCGTATTTTTGACAGTTTTTCAAGAACTTTTTGATGTGAGGTTGTTTAATTATATTTAAATTATAAAATGTGATTATTAATTATTTTAAAAGGTCTCGGTTTGGGCTCTAAATGTAGACTTTAATGAGGCAATGTCCGCTATGTTTTCTTCCGTTCTGTGATTTGAAACTAAAAATTAATTAGCATTTCTTAATCTATATTAAATTATCTGGAGTTTGAACCATAGACAATGTAAACTTTTAATAACTTTCAAAATAGCGGTTATCCTGAAAAAGTGGTCGATTTTTGTCTTCTTTTTTGGAAATTTAAGGCGTACAGAAATATGTTATATATTAATATAATTGAATGAAAGTGGTGCAAACTCCAGAAAAAATAGTGGAGTTCAAAATTTTAAAGCAAAAAAAAGTGGTTTCGAGAATAACGCGTTTGCAGTTTGCACTTTAGGTATAATTTTCTTTAGAGATTCTTACTTTTAGTAAACAATGCCTGCCCCGTACAATAGGTCTTCGAAAAAATTTGAAATTAGATACTATAAAGTATCAAAATTTGTTTTTTTTTTTCGAAATTCTAAACAGTAATATATATATAAAATAATGATTTATTTTTATAAGAATTTTTTTGAAGATAGTTATCTTCTGAAATCCGATTGAAAGAAATTTGTTGAACACCCTCAAGCGCGTACATCTTAAAAGCTTCAATGCTTTTCCTGTCGCTTTGGAAAACTGACCAGATTTCAGAGCTTTATAAAAATAAAGATAAAATTTTCGATATTTTTGTAAGTATATAAAATATAAAAAGCATATTCTATGTGTAAAAATTCACCATTGACTTTACTACACAAATACATACAAAAATTTTTCCTCGCTTATAACTAGAGGAGTTAAAATTCAACGGTATTTTAACATCAAAGCATTCTTGAATAAAAATGAGAAAAATTATGTTCTAAATTTACAACAGACGTTCGTCGAAAACATCACAAAATAAATCTATTTACAAAACAAATTTTAATGGAAATTATTGTATCAAAATACATAATAATATTGACGATTTTATCTAGTTTTATTATGATACATTTTACGAATTTCAATGTCCAGTAAATATCTCAAAAGTCATAAATTTTACGACCTGGAAGATACTTTAAATAACTCTCATAAAATTTAAAATTTTATTGCTCAACTTTATGGAATTATGTTATTTTCCTAATATGACAGTTTTGGTTTTCAATCATGGTAGTTATATTTTAATCAATTTCATTGTCTTTTTTATTCATTTATGAATTAATTTTGCTTCGAATATCATCGTAAAATGTGTATTAATATTTTACCGATAATATACTATCAGATTAAAATATAAGATAATAAATATATCTATGCTTGGATAGTTTTGAAATAATAAAAATATATAGTATAAAAACTGTTTATAATGAATTCTAACAATTAATTTATTATTATGATCGAATTTGCTTTATTTGTTTGATTGA
>NEEE01003425.1:33583-43956 GCA_002278615.1 Pogonus chalceus
TTTTAAATATAAAATAAAAAATATGAAATCATAAATTTTAAGTAAATTAATGGGGCCTCGATATAAATTACTAACTTAAGCCTTTCATAGAAAGACTATATTTATTAATGTGTAAAAAAATCTTAAAATAAAATGTTTTAAAAAAATATTTAAATTTACATAAATATACGAAAATATTAAATAAAAAATAGGGCCTTTAAGTAATTACCGATTTGAAGTTTTTCTAAACAGGGCTTTGTAGTTTTTAATGTGTAGATATTAAAATAGCAAAATTCAAAATAAACCAAATAAAAGAAAACAAAAAATATAATTAAAAACTTCTAATGAATTAATGGGGCCTCTAAATGAGTAAGTATTTAAGACCCTTCAAAAAGCGCTCTATATTTATTAATAAATGAAAATTAAAAAACAAAATACTAGAAACGCAAAATTCACACAAATATAAATATATAATAAAACACAATGGGGCCTGTAAAAAACTAAGTATCATAGGCCAATTTTTTTTATAAAAAAAAAGTGATAGTATATATGTTTGCAATAATTGAAATATGAATATAAATTAAAAAACATACCCGGGTCCTGGATAATAATATGGCGGTGGGCGTTCGTACTCAGTAGCTAATGGGGCGGATTGGTACTGTGGTGGACCCCCGTTCGGGTAATCTTCCCAATGCCTACAACATAAATATCGCAAAATATTCGTTTAATATAATAATCCTAAAAATATACATACATATTTCTGTATGCCAAGCTGTAAGCTGTATTCATTACGTATTACGGGACATACAAAACAGATATTTCAACTAATAATAAACTCCACAATAAACAAAAATTATTTTTCGAAATATCTATTTTGATTTTCAACAACATATAACGCATTACACTAACACGAAACGCATAAAAAATCGTAAATAAAAAGCTAATTACAAAAGGAACACACAACATTGAATTTAATTCGGATTTCGTCCGCTTATGAATTTATTAAAACTATTCACTGATAGGCACAAACACATTTAAAGGCTTAAGATTTTAAATGTTTATACCCTTCATTGTTGTGAGTACTAGAACCCTCGACATCTTTTAGAAGTATGTACTTTTGTAATCTATGTAACTAAAAAATTAAATTAATTTATTTAACACGAAATACAAATTAAAAACGAAATATCGAACAATTTGGAAAACATAAATAAATCAATAAAAGTAACAGAAAAAATATATTTACGATATTTGAAGAAAAAACTGTGTAACTAAAACTATGATTGCTTCAAATATTGAAGCTATTTACTAAAGTATCACCATTAAATCGTTTAAAACGTTATTAACCGTTAATTGTGAGATTAAACGATTATATTTTTCCCTCAAATATATTTTAAAAAGAAGGAAAAAAATAAAAAAATAACATAAAAATGTTCGAATTTTCGTTAATCACAGACATACATCATTCATAAATTTCACAAACAAATGCTGAACAAATCTTACGTGAATCGAAACTGAAAATTGTGTTATCTACTTCAAGTCAATAATATCGAAAAAAATCTAATGAATAATTAAAAAAAACATTCACAATTTAGTTTAGTAAATTACTGTTAGTGTACCAGCAGATAAATAATTTCTGTTCAGCGCATGTGCGACTCACTTTGGTGCCATGTCCGCGTACCGTGTATCAGGATGCGAGCTGCCTCCTGGTGCGTCACGTTCACGAGGTGGTGGACCGCGTGGTTCTGCACTTCTGGGACCGTCTGCTGTACCCTGGTAGCCACGTGTCTCGTACACTTCGCCACGATATTTCTTCTTCTTTTTACCTTTCTTGGCAACGCTTGTACTGTAATATTTATATTCAATTAATTAAATATTCTTAATACAAGTAACCCTTTATTTTAATATTCAATTTAAATCCATTTTCTAGTTCGTAATTTATCGTAATCGCGACGCGTTTTAATTCTCAATTCCCAAATCATTATAAAATAGTACCGAAAAAGACCGGCAAATAAAGACCGGTTGAGAAATCAATTAAAAACAGGAAAAAGTCTAGTATAATAAAAAAGTCAAAAAACAGAATAAAATATCTTAAAAATGAGAATTTTTAAAATTAAATCCTTTTTTAGTTCATAATTTATCATAATCGCGACGTGTTTTAATTCTCAATTAACAAATCATTATAAACTAGTACTTAAAAAGACTGGCAAATAAAGACCGGTCGAAAAATCAATGAAAGACAGGAAAAAGTCTAACAAAATATTCAAAAAAACAGAGTAAAATATCATAACACTGAAATGGTTCAAATTTTACGCACTAGAGTACTGGAAAAGACCGATTAACAGCACAAAAGACCAATTAAAAATACGACCGGTCTTAATTAGATAAAATGGAACACTGGTACAAGACCCATAAAATCAATTAACGACAATTTAAACTCATAATTTAAAAAAAAATCTAATAATATAAAAGGTTACTTGTACAAAATGTGAAAAAAAAAAGAACATAAAAAAAAAAAAATTTTTTTAATATGTATTTGTTAGAATTTAATTAAATTCACAATAGTTCATTTCAACATGCAATTAAACTTGCTACAAAAAATTAATCTATTATTATTTTTCAAAACCTACAATTAAAATCATGCAACTATAACTACTAATAAAATAAAATCGGTTTGAATTAATTTTAAAAGTTAAATAAATATTTTAAATTAAATCTAAAATAATTAATGAGTGTTAAACGATTTTGCAAAGCATTAAATTTAATTCCCAAATGATTCGGATGAAGAAAAATGAAAAAATTTAAATGAATTTTTAAATGATTGTCAATGAAAAAATATTTGAGTGAAAAAATAAAATTAAAAAAAACCCTTACTTACTTGGACAATGGTATGTTATCTCGATCTGCATATGCGTCATACAAATATTCACTGTAATGTACATTACACAACAATCAGTAAAAATAAATACATTCTATTCTACACAATTCGATATTCAAGCATTCATGACTAATTTAAAAAAAAATATTAAAAATTTCATGCTTTAAATACAATCATTAGTGGTCAAATATCAAATTTTACATTTTATAATAACGCTAAATAATAATTTTATCATATATAAACAAATTTTTCAATTAACTTCATAAGTTATTTATTATAACTATAAGAATATACATTTTTTTGAACCACTTAAAATAATAATAACTCTATGATGATAAATGCACATGATTATCAAACAGCATGAACAAAGCATTAATGAAAAAATAATAATTCATTTGTACTTACTGTTCAACTAATGGACCTGGATATGGATCGGATTTTTGATATAATGTTGATAGCTTTACCGAAAGAATTATTGTTGGTATGAAAAGTATTAAACACCAACCAACACTTATCCAAAATCCATTCTGTAAAAAAAAAAAAAAATTTATAAACAACGGAATAACTCGTAAATTACGGTATATATTAAAAAATATTACTATCAAAATGAAATAAAAATATAACTGACTAAATATCTGCTTAAAGACCAATTATAAAGACTCAACAATCGCTAAAGGACTGATTAAAAATGCCGAACCCCAATTAGAAATCTATTCTATGTAAAAAACTATGACAGTATGAAAAATAAATAAATATATAAATAAAAAAACTGAATAAATATCTGCTTAAAGACTAATTAAGCAGACTTCAAAAGACTTAAAATCGGTAAAAGATTGATTTTAAATGTCGAACCCCAATTGAAAATATAATTTTCTATGTTAAAAAACTAAAATAAAGAGTAAAAAAAATAATAATCTGACAGCATAAAAAATAAATTAATATTTAACTAAAAAAACTGAATAAAAATATGCTTAAAGATCAATTATAAAGATTTCGAAATTGGTAAAAAACTGATTAAAAATGCCGAACCCCAATTAGAAATCTATACTATGTAAAAAAAAAAAAATATCTGAAAGTATGAAAAATAAATAAATATACATAAAAAAAAACAAGAAATATCTGCTAATAAACCAATTATAAAAACGTAAAACTCGGTAAAATACTGATTACAAATACCGAACCCCAATTGGAAATCTATTTTTCTATGTAAAAAAACTAAAATAAAAGGTAAAAAAGATTGATCTGACAGTATGAAATATATAAATATAAATAAATAAAAAAGTGAATAAGTATTTGCTTAAAGACCAATTATAAAGATCTAAAAATCGGTAAAGGACTGATTGAAAATGCCGCACCACAATTGGAAATCTATTTTTCTATGTAAAAATAAAAATAAAATAAAAAGTGAAAAAACTAAATTGATAGTATGTAAAATAAATATATAAATAAAAAAACTGAATAAAAGTCTGCTTAAAGACCAATTATAAAGACTTAAAATTCACAAAAGACTGATTAAAAATACAAAATCCCAATTAGAAATCTATTTTTTTATGTAAAATAAAATAAAAAGTAAAATAAAAACTGATCTTACATTTAAATATTTAGTTTTTTTTTTTGTTCAATAAATGATTAGAATGTATGTAACACTGACAAAGACCGATTAAAAATNATTCATATTAAAAAAAAAAAAAAAAGATAACAGACTGGTAAAAGACCAGTAAAAATAGCTTAAAAATTGATAACATAACAAAATTAAATGCACTGAATATTATGGATTACTAGAGAAGAACTTTAAAAATAACAAGTTCATTTAAAAGACCGATTAAAGACCGGATTAAAAATCGATTATAGATAAAAAATTAATGTTTAGTAAGTTTTTAAAATACTTTAATGTAATATTAGAAAGAACTGGGCAAAATTAAGCCCAAAAGACCAATTAAGGACTGATTTTAGTTTAAAATACTATAGAATTAAACATAAATAATTACAAGACAACCTGAAAAGTAAATAAAAGATAAAATGAAAAAAAAAAAAAAAACTTACCCAAGGATTGAGAATTTTATCACATGTAGCAACTAAAGTATATTTAAAAACATTACTTATAGGACCACATCGGCCGACCTCATTTTCAGTTTGTCTTGAAACCAAATTTAAATAGAATCGAAGCTTATTTTCCACAGTTGTACCAAACTCATCCGCCAACTAAAATCATTAATTCAAATTAAATTTTATTTATTATTTTATTCCGCGGATATTGAACAACCTTTTTCATTTCTTCAGTTCCATTTTCTTTTAAATAATTTTGAGCGGAATCCACTTCAGAAATAGTTGCATCTATTGCATCGGGTAAAGACGTATGGTTGAATTTCATAGCACTTTCAACATTTTCCGCGCTTTCTTTCATTAATGTAGCTGTTGCAATCATAGGTTCAACTAAATTACTTTGATACATTCTTAAATACATAACATTTTGTTTTATTGACATTATATACGGCTGTCCGGAGGGTTGTTTTTCAAGTTTTGTAGCAATAGCATCTAACTCATTAGCTAATTCAGTCAAATTTATACTAGTTAAATCTTTTTCCATCTAAAATAGTAAATAAGAATATATGTAATTTTATATTTGTATCAGTTTATTTGAAAATAAACTTACAATGTCAATAAATCGATGAATAGGTAAGTCTACAAGACTTGAATTTTTCAATTCTAAGATTTTATGTTTTGTAGAATTANTACAGATTTTGTCCTTTGTAGCATCATCCAAAATTGTGATATCTTTAGGAAATTTAATTTTATCTTTAAACTCGTTTATTTTATCAATAATTTCAAATTTTTCTAAGTAACCAGGAACTTCAGAAATATTAAATTTTTTTTCTAAGTTTAAAACATGGTAAGCACTTTTATTTGCATGACACTCAGCAATGATACTGTCAACATCCCGATCAAGAATCGCACGTAAATTTAATTGTTTATCCATTAAATCGAAAGCATTTTTATTTCTTTCTGGTTTACGTAGAGTATCGCAAACAGCGCGTTGTAATATAACACCAGATAGAAAATAAATTAATGTTACTGCCATCAGAATGATTGAGAATAAGAACATAACTGCTACGCCGAGCATTAAAAATTTACTTCCAGCACCTTTGTTGCAGCAATCGTCGTCGTATCCATCTGGTCTTTTACCGCATATGCCACACATAAGACCAAATGTCACACATATTATAACCAATAATAGCACTGAGCTTACACCCAAACCAATATAATAACGATATATTGAATATTCGGTAATTAATTTTTCAGTCGTATCAATCGATTCTTTAGATACTTTTTCTATTGTATTATTTACATCTTTTAATGTATTGCCAATATCTGTTGTTGCGGTTTTTAATTGATCACCTAAACACAAAAATTTATATGTTCATCTAGTTACTTATTTTAACGATATTATTAAACAAAACTCTTGAATTTTCTTAAAAGTCCAATAAATATTAAAATGATCTTCCCATAAAAGACCGATTAAAGACTAATTAATAATTTATCAAACATTGATTATTCTAGAATAAAATTTTATATAAAAATACTGACAAAAACAAGTCAAAAGTAAATCCTGACTAAAAGACTAGATTATAAACAATACTAAATGTAAAAAGATCGTTAATCATGAATTATGTTTTGATATATTCCCGCAAATAGACAAATAATCGTTCCAGATAAAACTTATTGTAGAAAAGAACGGCAAAAGACCAATTAAAGATTGATTAATAATTTATCAAACACCGATTATTTGTATTAAAAATTTTCTGCAATATAAAATTGAACACATATTTGTAAAGGTAACTTATTAACAATTTTGCATAAAGTTTGTTTTAAATAATATCGGCTTCAGTTCGATTAAAAATGAAAAGATCGTCAATAATAAACATCACTAAAAGACAAGTTTTATTTAATAAATACAGTCAACAGCCAGAAAAGATGAGATCTAAAAAAGAACGGCTAAAGACCAATATAATTTGTTAAACACTGTTAATTAAAGAACAAGAATATATTTTTTTACAAGTACCCGCATTAGTTCAATAAAAAACAAAAAAATAACAATTGAGAACGTATTTGTTCTAAAAAGTACCGATTAAGAGATATGATCATTTTTCCAGAAAAGACTAATTCTAAAAAAGAATGTCAAAAGACTGATTAAAAAATAATCATTAATAACTGACTGGGTTTTAATAATACCGAATTATGATTTAAGATAAAAAAAGATCAATCAAGAAATTATTTGTCCTAAAACATACCGGTTAATTGTCAAGATGAATTTTCCAGAAAAGACTATTTCTAGAAATAAAGGACAAAAGACCGATTAAAAACGAATTAAAAAATAATTCAAGTTTTCAACAATACCGGCTTACGATTAAAAACAAAAAAAGGTCAATCGAGAAAATATTTGTTCTTAAACATACCGATTAACAGTCAGATGAATTTTCCAGAAAAAACTATTTCTAGAAATGAAGGGCAAGAGACCGATTATAAAATAATCTGGTTTTCAACAATACCGGCTTACGATTAAAAACAAAAAATGATCAATCGAGAAATTATTTGATCTAAAAGGTATCGATTAATATTTAGATGATTTTTTCAAAAAAGACTATTTCTAGAAATGAAGAGCAAAATAATCCTGATTTTTAACAATACCAGCTTATTATTAAAAATGAATAAATCGTTAATCATATTATTTATTAAAAAAACAAAATGGCTAAGGACCGATTAAAAAAATATTTATAATTTATCAAGCACCGATAATTTAATAAAATAAATAAATAAATTTTTCATACCTGCATCGTCCAAGGCGCGTTGTATTTCTGGAATACTGGTACTAACAGCATCTTGAATTTCTTTAGGAATATTTTGAAATTTTTCGTTAGCTTCTTTAATATTCTCTATTAAATCTTTACTAAGATGTTCGTTTAATTCATTTATTTCTTTTGTAACATCAGGTAACTAATAAATAAAAATTTTAAATTATAAATATGCTTCGAAGTACACATAAAAATATTAAGTAAACTTAAAAAATACAGAAATATATTTTCATTTATTTCTTAACTTAATCACAAAAAGTTAAGAATTTTTAAAGCACATACCTTGGGAAAATATCTATCTAAGAACTGCATGAAAAATATTGAGAATATAATTATAATATATAAGAGTTAAAAAATAAATAAAAACAACTTACCGAATCAAAATCTACTGTAGTTTCCATTTTACTAACGTTATTGTTAATTTCTTTGCAATCTGTAACATGATTACTACAATCTTTTAAAGTATGCAGAAGTTCATGTTTAACTCTACGAAGACCTATAAAAAATTATTGATAAACAAACGAAACATACATAAATATAAATACTCCATTACCATCATTAAGTTGAGATGCTTTTGTACGCAAATCTAAAGTATAATTTTGCATATCACCTAAATTATTTTTAATATCATAAAGACCTTGAACGAAAGTTTGTAATTTTGTGAATGATACTGCTTTTGATAGTTCGAACAATTGATCAGTTATTATCGTTGAAGAATCTATAAAAATATTATTATCTTAGAATAAATAAACTGAAATTATTTGATTAGAAGACTTATTTACACTTAAGAGTTAATTCTCAATTGGTGGTACTTTTATAACTATTACTCATTTCAATTATATACTTGTTAAGTACCATCAATTGGTCGTCAAGAATATTATAATACTAGAAAATATTGATAAGAAAAGACTGGTTAGATAATTTACATTAAAGATCGATTAAAAATTATGAAAGTAACTGTTAAGTTTAAAGACTGATTAAAAACTATTTAACAATCGACAAATCAGTTCAACATAAAATAAAAATTATTTCAAAGTTTATTAAGAACCGAAAACAAATCGGCAAAAGACTGATTAAAAATTATTAACAATCGTTTGAAGATAAGCTTAATATCGGTTCAATATAAAATAAAAAATTATTTAAAACTGCAGCGGCAAAAGACCGATTAAAAAACATTTAACAATCGATTGAAGATAAGCTTAAAATTTGATCAAAATTGATTAAAAACCGATAAAAAACGACAAAACATTAATTAAAAGACACTTTACAAACCGGTTCAATATTAAAAAAAAAAAATTATTAAAACAGATAGAAAATCAGCAATCGTTTGAAGATAAGTTTCATATCGGGACAAAATTGATTAAAAATCTATAATAAATCTAAAAAACATTAATTAAAAGACATTAACAATCGTTTGAAAATAAGGGAACTAAACAGGTTCAATATAAAATAAAAATGGTTGAAAATTTCGGTTCAATAAAAAATAAAAATATGTTCAAAATTGATTAAAACCAATAATAACAACTAAAAACTGATTAAAAAACATTTAACAATCGTTAGAAAGTCAATTTAAATTAAAATTTATTAAAACAAATAGAAAATCTGGAAAGACCGATTAAAAAACATTTAAGAATCGATTGAAGATAAGCTTAAAATTGAGTCAAAATTGGCAAAAGAATGATTTAAATACATTTAACAATCGCTTGGGAATAAGTTAAAATCGGTTCAGTATAAAATAAAAATGGTTTAAAATTTATTAAAACAAATAGAAAATCGGCTAAAGACTAATTAAAAAACATTTGACAATCGTTAGAAGATAAATGAAAATCGATTCAATATAAAACAAGAATCGGTTTTAAATTTATTAAAAACCGATAGAAAATCGGCAAAAGACTGATTTAATTTAAAACCAAATTAACCAATACATTTTGTTTTAAACACCAATTTTAAAAAATCGCAAAAAGACTGATTAAAAATACAATACAAGTCTTTAAATATCATTCCAAAGCTGATGTTAATATAAAGGTTTTTAAATTTTGCGTAAAAATTGAAAAGACCAACTAAAAATAAAATTATTTTTAATAAGCTGTTTATATATTAGTATATAAATAAAAATACTGAAATATATACTTACTTTGTAATATTCTAGACATATAATCACTTAATTCTTGATAATTTTTCACTAATAACATATTAATATGTGAATCAGTATTTGAAATATATGTACTAACATCAGTAACCGAATGTCTTAAATGTGTCGGTAATTCTTCAGTACCTTCTTGCATATGTTGATTACTTACAAACGCACAAACTACACCAAATCTTAAAAAATATACATATTCGTTTATTAATTAAGCAATAATAATTCATTATGAATAAAACCTTACAATATAAGTGTAGCAATAGCAATTAAAAACATTGCAAGAAAAACTTTTTTACACATATCATGTTTTTTATCAAATGGTTGAGATCTTGCTCCGCAGTTGCCACAACAACGGCAACAACAGAAAATAAAACCAATAAATGGCATTAAAATGGCAAAAAGTAAACCAATTATTGTTAAAGCTAAAATACCAGCATAATGTTTCAATAATGCCGGCCATTGTTGAATAATTTTTTGCAAATCTAATTTGCCTTGATCATCTGTTGGGTCGAAATCTGAAACAATT
>NEEE01003463.1:3623-14756 GCA_002278615.1 Pogonus chalceus
TATATATATATATATATATATATATATATATATATATATATATATATATATATATATATATATATATTAATAAAGGGCTTGAGTATATTTCAACCACATCCTTAAGATAAATTTCAATTTATTAAAAATAAGAAGTAATAATGGTGTAATGCAATTATAAGTAAGACTTACTTCAGTTGGACTTCCAGTTCCTGGAAAAAAATTTCCATCATCGTGTCGATGGATTGATATAAACAAAATACGAGGATCGTCATAAAATATATCTTGAGTACCGTTGCCGTGATGGACATCCTATAAAAACAAAAATAATTTTGAAAAATTAAAATAAAATCCATAAATTATACTTAATCGTACCCAATCAAAAATGAGAATTTTATTAACATTTAATTCTTTTTGTAGTAGCTTAGCAGCTATAGCAATGGAGTTGAAATAACAAAATCCCATTGCTTGAGATCTTTCAGCATGATGTCCTGGTGGCCGAACAATCGCAAATCCGTTTTTAATGTCACCTTTCGCTGTTTTGAAAGCTAAATCAACGACACAACCAACAGCCATTCGTGCAGCTGGTGCCGTATATATTTCATTCCAAGTCGTATCCGAATCGACGCCAATACCACCGCATGGTAACCGCACAAAATTTGTTACAGGTAAGGCGGAGAGTTTGCTCATATCCATTTTCTGTCGATTTAAAGGATTTGTACCTAAAAATATATAAAAATTGATGCATCTAAATATAATACATATTTAAAGAATATTTTTTTCAAAAACACATGTGTATTTCAGAAGAGAACAATAAACTTTAAATATAAAATGAAAAGCTTTAAGTATAAAATTACCATAAAGTAGAGCATGCACTTCTGAATGACACGACTGTATTTCTTGTACTGTTGCCTTTCTTGGTCGTAAACGATCACATCTATTGACAAGACCAGTTTCTAATAATCGAGCCCAAATACTTTGTAATCGGCCAGCGTGTTCAGGATGATTTGCGTTGTTACCACATATACAGGCATGTTTTAACATTTGGTTATCAAAAGCCAGTCCTATAAATATAAAATTATTATTACTATTTAAATTAACAACGAATCAATGGGATTGGTCTTTTAATTTTTCCTCTATACAAAAGGGCTTTACTTGTACCATTATTTATTAATTAAACTGCAGAACTTCCCATTATGTTCATTTCAGTTGATTATATAGATTTGTAATCCCGGTTTAACTTTATTTAATCAATCTTTTCGGAAAAGATTTTTGTCGAATCACGCCTGCCTAGTTGATAATTTATTTTTTCTTAATGTATTTTATAATGCAAAAAAAAAAAAAAAAATTATTATTATTCTTAAATATTATTTTTAATGGAGCATATAATAAATAAAGATTGATTATAACAAGGAAAAGGAAAATGTATTTTTACGAGTATATACGAAAACGTTCAATTTTGTTTAAAACATCTGTGTTTATAAATTCTAAATTTAACGATATTTCTAACAAAATAAACCATGCAACACTGGCATAAATATTATTAAAATTTGCAACAATAAACACATTTTGAGTAGCATATATTCACTTAAATTTTTTGTCTTAATAATAAAAACAGTATTTTATTTTTAGAAATGTTTCTTTAAAAATGACATTGAGAATTATGTTCAATAATGTAATTTATTTCACTTTGATCCTTTTATAGAATTAAATAATTACTCTAATGTTAAGTATTATTTTAATTGTGCTTTAAAGTTTCTTACCTGTAGTGAGTGTATGCGTTCCGCTGGGTCTTCTCCTAATTGCACTAACATTTCCCGGAGAACCAAGATGTACAACAGGGCTACTAAGGGCCCTTGATAACGGCCGTATTGAGTGTCCGGAGCGACCAAATCCAACTGCTTCGTCTTGTCCTGCAGAAGTCCGCAGTAGTAGGTCGCGTTGTTGTTGTGAAATATGTTCTGTTGTGTTTGGTTTTGGATAATGAGCAACTATAAACACAATCATTTCATAATTAAGTAACAATTAATCTATTATCGATAATTTTTTAAATGACTATTTATTTTTCTTACCCATTCCAGCAGATCCAGGGCTTAAATCAGCGGCTGTTTCTTCTGCTGTAAAATGTGTACTAGTGACAGCAGCTACAACCGAATTGTGAGTTTGTGCGGTGGGCGGTAAATGTGCTATAGGTGGTGGCGGTCCCGGTAATCCAGCAGGAACGCCAGGTGGCAATTGTTGTCCCCCAGGATAATAGAGAGCACACTCGTTGGCCAGCAACGGGTGGCCCAGAGGCAGTGGCGACGATTGTGTACGACCCAAGGGGCGAATGCTTGTTTTGTGGCCTCGGCCCATCTATAAAATTAACATTTTTATAAAATAATTAAAATATTTTTTATTTAGTTTTTTATTCGGTGAAAATATAAAATTTGTATATTTCTGTTACCTGTGTTTCGTGCGGTGCAGGTGTAGCGTGCAGTTCGCTTATAGTATCCAATGGCATCTCTTCATGATCTGGACCTTCACTTTCAATAGCTGGTAGCGATGGATAAAAAGGCAATGTACCGGTCAACATTTGACCAGTCAGCGGCATTCCCAATCGAGCAGTACAAGCGGCGCGGACTTTTGCTTCACTTAAATCCTACAATTTATACAAAAAATATAATTATATTATTTTAAAAATATAAAAAAAAAAAAATGTTTATTCTTACATTATTGGCAATATGATGTGCTGACAATGATATATTTGGCATGGACGGGCTGCTAAATAACGAGTTATTACCAATGCTATTATGACTACTGCTTCTTCGTAGTTCACCAAACGCATAATCTTCTATTTCTTCTTTTATAGTAGTATTCGTATGTTGAGAATTCGGAGAACATCGATCTCCACATATTGTTGGCGGTGAATCACTGCTCGAATGGCTGTTGCATGAGGAACAATCTAAAATAAAAAATAATATATTAATTTTACTGTTCAGAATAACCTAAGAACTAAATAAAAAATAATACTTACTATTCAACTGTAATTTTTTCTTGAACGCAGATGGAAACCGATCGTGTCTCTTTGTCATGGGATTACAGCGACGTTCCATTACACGCTGTTTAATGCGTACTTTGAGCAAATTGGGCTCCGAGGCTAAAATCAGAAGTAAATACAATTAGATTATCTTACATACATCATTTTAATTGAAAGTTAATTAAAAGTAATAATTTTCTTACAAATAATTTAGAAAAAATAAATTTTACAAGAAAATATTTTAGAATTAATATAAAATACGCATGTTTCAAAAATATATAATAATAACAGTAGATCAGATATTTTTGTCAAGTAATATTATCTTTAAATATTATATATTGTAAAGAAATTATAATAGAATAATAGTTACAGAATAATAAAAAATAACTAGTTAATACCTGTTTTTCTAAGTGGGAAATCAGAATCACACTTGGGGTTTGTTGCATCTAAATTATACTGAGAGCTTGTACTGTTTGTGCCAGACTGATCCATTACCTCATTCCTGTAAAAAAAAATATGCGTAAAAATTAAAATACATATAGAATAACATCATAAATACATACTTCGCAATTTATTTTATTATTTATTTTTAATTATAAAGCAAAAAATACACGTGTTATTAAATGCAAAACTTAATTTACATAATTTATAAATAGATGCGCTTATGTGTAATACATTGATTTATTCAGATTTTTTTTGCAAAATTTTATTATTTTGCATAATAAAAATTTTCAATTATTTATTGAAAAAAGTGTCAATGTTTTGTTTACTACTATAGAATTAGACAAATTATAAAAAGAATGACCTCGGATATATATTTTAAGAACTTATTCTTTATGTAAGATAACAAAACTTTTGATTACAAAAAAAGTTGCTATTCTGTTCATTCCAAAAATAAATAGTTCTACTTTAAATATAATCTAATAAAACTCTAATAATAACAATAAAACCTCTTCATCAGGTTTCAAAGATTTTAGTTTAAATATATTTTGAATTTATATC
Organism: Pogonus chalceus; assembly: GCA_002278615.1. Lineage (NCBI taxonomy): Eukaryota > Metazoa > Arthropoda > Insecta > Coleoptera > Carabidae > Pogonus > Pogonus chalceus. The sequence goes on from NEEE01003463.1 coordinate 7,624, forward strand.
TGTTAAATATTAGTCCAATATATAAACTGCGAAATAATCATTTATGAAATAAAAAAATCTATTAAAAATTTTTAATAAAACATTTTCTAACTAAAAAAAGGTTACTATTTACATTAAATGTGAAGCTAAAATTAAATACGTAGTTATAATGCTATTATTGTACATAATAAATAACTATGCATATTAACACTACTGTAATTATAAATAGATATGTTCAATTTCAAAATAATTGAATTTCATTTCATTGTTTACTAAATAAATAATTAAATAAATTAATGTTACATACAATGTATATTTTTATATTATTAATGAATTTAAATCTATTGTTTATAAATATATTACATTGACTTAAATCATTTTAAGTTTTAATAAAATATACATAATAATAACCCTTAATATATAATAATGAAGCTTTTTTTTAAATCAACAACAATTAAATTTTGTAATTTCTACAATTTTATAAACAAATTGAAAAAAAATTTTTTTTTCACGATTTATAATAAAATTCTATAAATAAACAAGAAATTTTTAAACGTACTTAACACAGTTTATTTTTACATATATCGCTAATTTATTCATATAATATAAAATAATAATAAAAATTATATGGTTTTTATCTTCTGTAAATTCATAAAACCAGAAATAATTGATTTTTAGATTCAGTTAATTAATATTGATTATTTAAAAATATATTCATAAAAATAATATAACTCATTTGTTTAAGTTTATTATGATTGTAGTTGCCTTGATAATGGAAAGAAAATTAATTGGAATATTAGATTTTTTCACGAAAAACCATTTCTAAATGTAAATATAACAATAAATAAAATGTAATAAAACAAGTTTATAAAATGCAGGAGAAAGGAATGTTTATGTTGTTTTATATTCTACGAAAATTTCAAATAACATTTTAAAAATATACATTAATATATTAACAATTAATATGCATTTTATGTACGTATATAATTTTTAAAAAGTAATTAGAAAATAATTATCTAATAAATCATGAAAATATATATAAAATTTATATGATGCAATAAATAATAACTCACCAGTTTTGGTCGCCAGTCGAGGTGGAAGCTGACGACCCCTTTGGGGAACTCGAAGCGGCATCTCTTTGCTTTTTCATCAGGAAAACCTACAAGAACACAAAAGAACAACAGCAATTATAAATAACTCAACACAAGTTATATTTGGTTCACACATATACGAGGATATTTTGGTTTTCACTATTTACGTACCAAAAAATGTCGCTTATAACTCGGGCACCGAATTAGTTTCTACTGTTGTAAAAGCATATTGCAAAATATGTATATTTACAGATTTTCATACTAAATACATATATGCCACTATGTTATATAAATTATTTATATGAACTTATACATTTATTATTATTATTTTTATATTTTATATATTATCGAATGGGAGATAAAATTAGGAAAAAAACTTACTTGAAGTTTTTGTTTGACTTCAGTTGAAGCAACAGCACTTTGTTCATGTTTATCTTTCTTCTTTAATGCCTCAAGTTGTTCCTTTTTACGTTGTTCTTGTAACTGCTTTTGTTGTTCCCAAAACTCCTAAAAATAATTAATATTAATCGATATATTTATATTAAATTGTAATAATTTATTGATTTCTACCTTCAGGTGTTGCCTTAACTGTTGCTCATGTTGTTCAGCTAAATGTTGTTGTTGTGCTTGAAAATGTTGCAGCAAAATTTGATGTTGCAGTTGATGTTGTTTCTTCAACTGAATTATTTGCTGTTCAAGTACTATCTCTGGAGCTGTTACACTATCGGAGACGTCCATTACAGACGATTTGTGCGGAATGTCATGTTTGTTATCCGACATTTTTAGTTTTTCTACTAATTTACACTACGTATTTTAACTAAAATTAAAATTAATTGCTGATAATTTTATTGGTTCAAAATAATCTTAAATATATTTTTATTTTAAATAAATAAAAATTTGAAATATTTAATAAGTAATAAATAACGTTATATTTAAATACTACGTATAAATAATTAATATTACTTTTGTTTGTAAATAATATAGATAAATTAACATAATGACGAAACTGGAAGTAACCTTTGAACAGGTGGTTTATCATGCTTTTTTTTGACAGTTCATCAATTTCCAATAAATCTTTTGTTATTTTACAAAATTAAGTCATCTATGTATAAATAAAACCAAATAAAATAATTGAATATCGTTTTTTATTAAATTACAAATAACATAACAAAGGAATATCATAAAAATTATCTTACCTTTTAAATTTTTAACTACATATCCACGTTTAAAAGTCTCTTAGCAAGATAAATAACATCTTTACTTTTTTCAAAAAATTCAATCACAGTTAGCACCTTCCAATAAGACGAGAACGAGTTTGAAAACAGCCTTGAACACAAAGATTTTTGATTAAAATTTAGTTATCATTTTTAAGCAATTTATGTAAAATTGTAATATGTAGGTAAATAATGTTGATAAGCACTTAAACACATATAACTATTATTTAATAATGTAGTTATTTGAAAAGCATAAATGTAATTTAATGAATTCGAACAACAGGTTTTTAAACCACCCTCTAGCGAATAGGAACTACCCTGATTTTCTCACTAGAATATCACGAATCAACCGTGACCTTCGTTCATAATTTAATACTTGTCACAATACGAATAAAAGAAATGTATCAATAAAGTTAAAATGAAATATATTTATTAAAAACTTAAAATTCATTTATCACATCAACAATTACACAAATAAATGAAACATAATTTTTATATAAAATGTATAATCTTCTTGAAAATAAATACAAAATTAAAACGTTGTCATGATGTAATTAAAGCTAGAATTTTTTTTCTTTTTGTTTTAACGAATACATTTCGTAGTTAAGTTTTTAACCTCTCGACGACACAACACAATGATTTTATACGAAATAAATACGCACCTGATGATTTTAATTAATACCGATTTTCATTCACAGAAAATAAATGTGTTGCATATTTTAATATTAACACTGATCACTAGTAAAATTAAAGAATGTACGTATTTTGATAGATGTGTCAATAAAATCCCAATTAACAAAATGGCAGATCTGTCAGAGTGGATTCCTCGCAAACGAAGTGAGGTCATTTGGGACGCGAGATGGAATCAAGCAGCGCTACAACTGATTAGTGGAATAATCTAAACTGGAACGTACCCATTACTCCGACTCGGTCCTTCGAACACAGTGGAACACAGAGGCGTCTCCGCTTTTTTTTTTATTCTACCAGGAACTAAACTATACACTAGTACACTACACAATGTACACAAAATTAATTAAATATCCACAACTTATTAAATTAGGTACCTACTAGTCTATTACTATTTACACGTGTTCCGAACTGTGATCGAAACAAAAATAACTTGAGAGAAATCTTTATTTAAGTTATGACATTACAGTAAAATTATTTTAAATATCTGTATCTCTTGCATTACTTTCGAAGAATTTATTAAAAATATTTTGGCAAAATATTTATTTTTTATATAATATATGAAATATATTTAAAATTTAAGTTAAATTTAAGTTTGTAAAGTTGACGGATGTTTTATAAAATGTAATTATAAATAAATAAGATTTTATTTTTAATTTTGTGAATGAATATTAAGTCGACATATCAATGTGAATACGTAGTGTCCCTGTAAAAATTATGACGTACGACGCTGAGCACAAAATAAAACCTTGGAAATAAACAACACCTAGACGGAGATATAAATAGCCTTTACTCACTAAAAAAATCAATTGTATACAAACCAAATACACTTCTTACGTGAATATTTCCCACTTTATAAAATTCCTTATGCACTTTAGTTCACAGCACTGATCTTGCGCTTTAAACAACACAGGCTGAACGTATGGAAATGTCTATTTTTTTAAACAATTTCTAATTACGTATTACATAAGCAGTCTATTTTTACACAGATAGACTCCTTCAGAGGTTTTCCCTATCCTGAAATATCTTGTTTAATTTACAGTTGTACTTTAATAAAAATCATACTTGTTGCCAAGCAATTTTCCAGTGAAACTACTGATAAATTATGTTAAAAATAAAATTCTCTCTTAAAAACATTAGTGCATTTAATGAGCAATTATTATTATTTTTTTTTTCCAAGTATAATAATAACCAACAACACAATTTAGATTCTATTTATTACGCCATCTAAAAATAGACTACACTGTTACAAAAATAAAACAAATTAATGACTCAGGGAGCCTCATATCGTGTACGTCTAACGTAATTATGCCACTGTGTACGAAATCAAAATGTCAACTAATAAAAATCACACAAAATCAAAGTTACAGAAATAAACACTTCACTCGATATGTTTTTACATTAAAAATCTAAAACACAACACATTTTCCATTTCTCATAAACACTACAAACTCCACCTAACAAAAAACCTTATTAAAAAAAAAATTCAACAACAATTAACAAAATAAACTATAAAAAATTAAAAATTTCTTAAACAATCCTTCAATGATTTTCGCAAAGGAAATGGTAATAAATCCGAAAAATTCATCATCTAAAAATAATAACAATTTTAACTTAATATATAATTAATATTTTTTAACATACCTGTTCAAAAATATTAATAATTAAATGATAATTATCATTTTCTTCAAACGTATTCTTTTTAATAAGTCGTATAATTTCTGTTAACAATAATTTCCAAATTCGAAATGAAAAATAAATATTTTTATGCAAATTTTCTTCATTTTTAATAGTATAAGTTAATAAATCAAGTATATATTTTAATAAATAAGTTTCAATTGATCTAAAATCGTTTAAATTAATAAATAAAAAGTTGAAATTTAAATATTTTGTACCTTGGAATTTTTTTCTGACAAAATATTAATATTAAATTTAAATTGCCTGGATAATTATAAAAATATTTATGGCATTCTAAATGTTTATTATATGAATATTTTAAAATTTCTATTAAACAATTAAAACCAAATATTGTTAATTTTAGATTTTCATTCTAAAAATTATTATCAATTATTTTTGAGAATTACTTTTTAATAATTTAATGTTTTACCTTATTAACTACTAAACAAAGACATCGAACAAATAAACCTTTTAATATATTTTCATTTATAGGATGAATTATATTTATTATAGATTCTGGAGTCGTACGTAATAATTTTAAAAGTATTTGTAAATTTAATTCTAATTGTGAATCATTTGAAATACTCATAATTTTCACTAAATATTCATCTTTTATTATAAATCCACTAAAAATCTTTACAGAAAAAAATAAATAACTTNATAGCATATTCAAATGCACTTGTATAAAAACTATGAGGAAGTAATTCACAAATTCCAAGTTTACCAACATAATTCGAAAATACATTTGCAGAATATTGAAGCAATTCAGAATTTGAAGAGTTTTTAATATACGATGTCAGGTGAAACATATATATGCTACGTATAACTATAAACAATTATAAAATATATCATAAAAGTAATATAGTAAATTTTCTTATTTATTTCATATATAAATTTAGATTCTTCACATATTTAAATATAAATTTATTCGACGATATAAATTACTTCAGGAATTTTAATAGGATTTAATTGTATAGTCCAAAAAACAAAACATTTTAATTGGTATATCCGGTAAAATTAAATAAATTTATACATTACCTCGTTCTTCTATTAATCGTTTTTTCGAAATTTGCATAACGAAATTCGGAACTTGTGAAAATAACTTTTGCACAAATTCTTCATTATGAATTAAATATCCACGTTTTAAAGCATTTTTTAAAATATTAGTAGAAATTTGAGAAAGATCTGTATTACCATGAATTATAATACCAAGAAGAGTACAACTTACTGAAGGATATATTTTTAATGCATTAAATAAAGTATTATAATTGTAGTTATGTAAGTTTTTTAACCAAAAATATATCTGCAAATGCAAGTTAAATCATTAAATTTTCATACAATATATAAAGTTATACAGGTGTCCCAAAAGGGTCAAGAATTAAACGTTTGATAATCGTCTTTACAAAGAATTATAAGGAAGGGTTTGCATCTTAAACCTTACAAAATTCAGCTTGTGCAAGAATTAAAACCAACAGATTATCTTCAACGATTTAAATGTTCAAGAGGTTTCCAAACTTTGGAAATACCTCGACCCTTTTGAAACACTTTGTAATTACCATTGCATATTTTATTTTATCTTCCACTAGTGAAGTACTAAAAGTCCAGTTTAATATACTTGAATGAAAAGAAACTATTTTTCTTAAAGATCTTTCATTTAAAAGTATTAAATTATGAATATTTTGTGCAGCTTTGTATAATAAATAATCATTTATTGTATGAGCTGAGAATTTACAATAAAGAATCTAAGAAAAAAAAATATTTTAACTAATTTTAATATTAAAAAATGATTCCTTCAACGTACTGTAAATAATAACCACAAATCTTTTATAAAATAAGGTTCGATATCTATAGAAAATGATAAATCACTTAAAAAATTTATAATTGATTTAAAATCGATGAATTTCAATTCATCTAAACTAAAAAAAATGTATAGTAATTATTAGAAAAAACTAGTTATGTAATTACATACTTATTTGAATAAATATAATAGATAGAACAAAATTTTATTATAGATAATTTAACTTTTATATTTATATCCGTATTTCTTAATACATATAACCATGTATTATGATTTTTATTATTAATTTGTAAATAAGTATAATAAAAGTTTTGATTCATTTCATCATTTTTCTCATCATTAAAATTTATTATTATTTCACATATTAACCAGAAGCACAATTGTCTAAAAACAAATTAGTCAAATATTTAAAATATTATAAACAACTAGGATTTTATATTAATAAACCTGTAATTATTTTGATCCTCTAAATTTATAAATGAATCACATTTATTTATATATTTTACGATTAAAATAAAATTCTTTTGTTTTACAAGTTGTTGAGTTAACAATCGTAAAAGATTTTTTGATAATCCCCATTGAAATAATGTTTTAAGAAAAAATAAATATTCCAAATAAACCTTATTGCTTTCTAAACCAAATTCCTGTTTTAATAAATAAAAATATATTATTTATTTATTATAATTA
>NEEE01003433.1:0-13670 GCA_002278615.1 Pogonus chalceus
CGCGGTATTCGTAAATTGGATAAAAGCGGTAACTCTTCCCTAAATTTTAAATAGGTGTATAATATTTCCTGAGGTGGTATATCATCCAATCCAATACTCTGTTGCCAAAGGTCTTTGATGAGTAATTTAGCGAATAGTATAACTGGTGCGGCAAACCCTATCGCACCCCATGGGCGTACTACTGTAGATAAAATAGAGCGTTTGGTACAAATATTTGCGTTAGAACTATTTATGTCATATGTAAAAGCATCTTGTACATGGTTTCATTTTGATCCGAGAACCTTGAGATAATTGTCTCCATTAAATTCAACATATGGCGATATGCATATAGATTCGGGAAATTTTGATAAAATAAATTTTTCATTATTGGCCCATTTAACTAACTCAAACTTTCCACATTTAAATAGAACTATTAAATCATGAGCGACGCGTATAGCTTCCTGTCCGTCTATGACTGACATTGCTAGATCGTCCATGTACAAATAAACCGCGGCTTTATCGGCAACATTTTCGAATTTGTCACGCTCGCCAGCAATTAATTGACGCACCGTGCGTAATGTCAAAAATGAACTGGCCTTGAGACCAAAAGCTACACGGTTAAATGTGAATGTTCGGATGGGTTCCTCAGTATTGAAGCGGTATAATATCTTCTGATATTTGCGGTGGTTATCAGAAACCGCAATTTGTAAATACATTTGTTTAATATCTGCCGTTAGCACGAATTTAAAGAGGCGGAAATTCAAGAGATTTTGAAATAAATCATTTTAAAAATTAAAACCGGCGTGCAGAATGTCACTGAGTGTCAAATCTGTATCAGTTTTGCAACTGGCATCTAACACCAAACAAAGTTTTGTAGTAATTTTGTCCTGTCTCAATACAGGGTGGTGTGGAATAAAATAACCATCGTGGTTGTCTTCTGCGTGCGGGATTTCGGAGAGATAGCCGTCGTCGCAATACTGTCTTATGATATCGTTGGAGCAATCGCGTAAATCCGGATTACGATTCAATTTGCGCTGCAATGATTGAAAGCGGTTNTGCGCTGCAATGATTGAAAGCGGTTATATGCGGTTGTGTAAGAATTACATAATTTTTCGGGATTGTTACAAAATGGTAAAGCGACTCAATATCTACCCGTTAGATCTCTAGTTGCTGACTTTATATAAAGTATTTCACACAGTGATTTTGCGGAATTGAGAAATTTAAAGTTTGTAATTTCTTCTAACTCCCAGAATTTATTAAGACTTTTATTTAAAGCATCATTGAAGACTAAACACAATGCTCGAGTTTATGTTTCAGAGCGGCGTGAGGTGGGAACGTTTCCCATAAAAATATAACCAAAAATAGTTTCTATTGCGGATGATGCCGTGGCGGAGACCAATATGCGGTCTTTCATAAGTAAATGCGGGAATAGTTGTGCGCCTAAAATTAGTCGACTTCCCCTGGAACTTTACAGGTAAGGTCTGCGAATAGCATATTTGGAAACCCAGTAAGTATTGTCGGATCTATTAAGATAGCCGGCAGTTTACCAGTTATGCAGTCTACCACGAGTGCCTGAATTGTGAATTTATATCCAGAAATTCTGGACTAGATATTCGTTGTGACATAATCACGAATAGGTCGCGACAACGTGACTACATCTTTTAGAAACGAATTAGAAAACGGTATTATATCTAAGTTAAGACGAGTGCAACAATCGGTTGTTAGTATAATATTCTGAGGTGCATTGTCTATTAGACATCTAATTAAAGACTTTCTTCCGTCTTTAGATTAAGCATAAATCTGAGCGGGTGATAATAAAACGGTAGTGCAGAGCGGTGCGACAGACGCTTTGATACGAGTACAGAGCGAGAGCGCGTTATTTCCTTCTTCAGTGGTTACTTTTTATCTAAAAGTTGTTTCAAAGAGTTGTGCGGTTTGACTGTCAACTTTCTTTGGGGCCAAATACAAATAAATAAAATCCTTTAAATCTTTAATTTTTAATTGTTCTAACGCTTGAATGGATGGAGAGGAATTTTCTATAAACTTATTTAAGCTATGAGCGTTATGAACAGCAGTTTTTAAGTCAATAATGCAATTTAAATAATCAGAAGCCAAAGAGTGTTTATTTTGATACTTAAATTCTAGAAATCTCCACAAGGATTATTAGTTATCTCCGCTAGGAATTACTCCTGTTGTTAATTTTAACTACCCGTAAATTTACCCATTAAATACTGTACCCGTTGCAAATCGGATAATTGCTGATTGTCATGAATATTCGCTTTAAATGATTCATAAAATACTGGCCTATTCTCAATTTTTCCGTCAAACGATAGGCGGTAGTTTAACTGGACCATTGACAGCGTGAGTACATTTAGACGTAGAAGTAATTTGATTATTAAGAGATCAAATTTTAGCACGAGCGCGTTTTAAATAAGAATATAACTCATCGTATGCCGACAACGCTTCAAAATTAGGTATAAACGTAGTATCTGCCTATAAACTGAGTTCATTGACAGCATCCACTACAGTTTTTTATTCTAAGCGAAATAAATCTAGCGTTTCAGTTTCTGCACGAAAATTTTCGCTAGAGAGTATTTCGGTCTTCACAAGGAATTTCTATGACTTGTAAAAATGACTTATTCTAGGCAACATGGCGGATTTTTTTGAATCTAAGATTTTAATTTTTGTATCCACGATAAAATGATTATTAAGCGTGGTGTAAAAATAACAATTATCAATAGCGGTTAGTAATTTATAGAGCTCAATGCCAATATGAACACGGTAAAATAACACTTAATCTGTACCTGCTTCTAAGCCTACAAGTATTCATGAGAAAACGAGTGGTGAGCGAATGCAAACTATATAAAATAGTTTGCCCCGTATAAAATAAATATGCTATAAGAGCAATTATACGGGAAAATAAAATAATCTGCAATATTGTATCCGGCTCCGAGGACCATTCAATGTTGGGGAAATTTCGGTGCAATTATAAGAATCTGCTGATTCTTAAGTTTGGCTTTAGCGGGTACAAAGGAAGAAGTGGTTTCAACCTTCTTAGGACAGATGGGAGAAAATAGTAAGTAGAAATGTACTCACTACTTGTAAAACTCTGGAGACTTCTTCAAGTCGCAAATACCTCAAGGTGTTGATAGCGGCGGTAAACGCAACTCCCGTTATTCTTTTGGACAGTTGTTGCAGATGCGGAGCGTTATGAGTTTAAAAATCTAACAAAGATCACTCATGTGGCACAAAAACTTACAAGTTCATAGATTAAGCAAAAAAAAAAAACTGTTTCGTAGCGAAACGTGTTGCCAGATATGTGGTATATTTACAAGTTATGACTGTTTCAACATGAATAAATTTACAGCAAAAAATAAGCGGCGATGGACATATTTTCCATCTTGTAGGTAAAAATATATATACATACATATTTATACTAACAGTAGAGAGTAGGTAAAAAAGGGTACTTAGATTAGTAGAAAAATAAAGATAAAACAGGGTACACAAGATTATACATAAAATGGCGAAACCAGTAACAATACAATAACAAATCAACTAATAATAAAAAGAACGATTTGTTTTTCTCAAACAATAACCACATTAATTCGATGCTAAAGTAGTTAACTTATCAAAAGTACCTCTGAGTGTGAGAAAAGCTGAATTATTACAAAAAGGTGTGAAGTATTCTCCACATACAAAACCAACAAGAAAAGACTCTGCAACGTGAGGCATTAATTCTGAAATAGCTATGAATTCGATAAATGACAATCAAGAACAATTTTGTCATATATATAGAATTGCACAGAATCTTATAAGTATTAAAACCCTTCCAAAAATTCGGCAATGAAGAATTTAGGATAATAAATACTTTTCAAAAGAAAGTAAATTTAAAGAATTTATGTATAATGCTGGTTTCAAGTTGGTTATACATTTTAATTATAAATAGAAAACATCCAAACAAACTTTGTGTTGCATAAAAAACCTCTATTTATTAGCGACTGTAATTTCGGGAAATTTTGTTCATTTATACTAATATTTTACATTGTAAACTTACAGCTGACTTACATTCAATAGAATTTAATCTTTTGGTTAATTATGTTCGGGAAAAGGTAAGCTGCATATGCATTTAAAAACATATGGTCCAGAAAAATAAACTCAAACATTTACTGCAAACTAAGGAAGCAACTAAGAAAATTATTCCAAAACAATCTTAAATTGAAAAAAATGTCCATCCAAGTTTCATAAACTGCAACGAAGTGCTTACTGTTTAAATCACCTGAGGTTCGGACGGTTGAGAAGGTTTCAAAGTTGTTCGGATAATCAGTTGAAAAGATGCTGCCAATACGATGAAAAAACCAAAAATTCAGCTAGTGAATCGTAGGTGACATCGGCAAAAGAGGTTCAACATCTGAGAGAGAAAACGCCAGAAAAGATACAGATAACAGAAGCAAGTAATAACTCCAAAATATCAACCACTTGCGGCGTGATAACCGCTTGATCACCCCAGTTACTCATTTTTACAAGCATTTGAGATTCCAGAGGTACCAAAATAAATTACATTCACCGAAATATATTCTCTTAAATATACTCTTCATGTTGATTGAAACATTTATGGAATTATGCAAATTAATGTAAAACAAAAAAAAATAATTGACAAAAAACTCAATTAAATGCACGTATTAAATTATTCTGAAATAATTTAAATAAATTCAAAAATATTCAAAATAAAATTCATTTAATAGATGCTAGTTATCGCCAACTAACATATCAACAAGAATTTGACGCTGCATATTTCAAACTAATAACCGAAGTTGTAGATATCTTGTCTAATTCAGTTAATCGATTTAATAATCAAAATGAAGAACTTACAAATTAGACAATACCTGATCTTAACGTAAATATACAATTTCCATTGATTTACCTTCCTCACTTGAGAAATTATTATAAACAATGAATTACATTTATAAACTTTTAATTCATAAACTGATGAAAATAAAATTTATCGAATGTGTAAAAATTCTACTATTTAAAATCGTATCTTGAAAATCAAGCAGCTGGTACTGTCCAGTCGTTAGCACCGTTTCATTCTAATTATAAAATAGCGCAAAATACACTGAAATAAAGGTACCGTTTACTCATTGTCGAAACGCATATAAATACACTATTTCAAATCCCACCTGTCATAAAAAATCGGCTATTTCTCTTCTTACATTGTAAGAAACCAGAAACTCTCATTTAGAACAATTAAATAATGTAAAATAACCACGATCTAAATGAGACTTTTTACTCTTTCTCATTTTCACTAATACATTCGATTATAATACACATCGCGAAAAGAGCTTACATTAAGTACAGAACTTTCACTTTTATACAATTAAAATTATTCTTTAATGACCCTTGTCAAATATTGGAAGCACTAATTCATAAGAATAGAACGAATCAATACAACGTCAAAAGTTGTCATAAAAATAATAAAATCAAAGTTACAGCTCAAAAGACTTCATTTAAAGTAAATAAATAAACTGATTTTTATTTTATTACCAATCCCATTGTCTTAATCAGTTTGAACAGTTTTAAGCAACGGCACCTGAAAACAGTTCAAAAAAATAAAAGCTTTAAAATTATGTATTAATTGTTAGCGGCCCAACCACAATGATTATTATTGCAATTCTACAAATACTTGTAGATAAATTAAATTAAACACTTGGCTGAAACAATAAATCCAAGTGTTTAATTTAATTTATCTTCATAATTTTTCATCAAGTGCCTACCACTAAAATTTTTTAGATTAAATACTTGTAGAAAATGCTATTATAGGTACCATACTTTTAACAAAACAATAAAAATAATACCGCAACTCATGAAGGAAGTGATAATTTTGTAGTTTCCACATCGTGTCACGCATCGCATATTATACAAATTAAATCAAAAATAACATTATCAACAGCAATTTTACATGTTGCCGATAACTTCGGTAAAACACATGTTCTATTAGATTCGGGATCTCAATCATATTTTGTTTCTGAAAGATTTAGTTCCTTGATATGGAATTGCTGATAAAAACCAAATTCTTCACAAAAGATAAACAATTTTATGAAAACCATTTCACAAAAACATATAAACGCAATAAAACGGAAGAATTTATTACTGAGTTGCCATTTATGGAAAACGTTCATAAATTAGTGCCAACTATAAAAATTGCTTTAAATCAGTTTTTAGCTTTAGAGCGGCAATTGAATAAAAATTCCGAACTAAAAACACAATATGCCGGCTTCCTCAAAGAATATCTGAAACTAAGACATATGCACGAAAGAAAAAAGAATTATTCGGTACACTGTAAGCTGCTTCTTTATTTACATGCGTGCATACAATTTTAAATTTGAATATTGGACAGATTCTACAATAACTCCAGCGTCGTTAGCTATATTACCTAGAAGCTTAGGAACATTCCTTAATAATCGCGTTGCTAAAGTTCAATCCATTATTACTGTCGCTGATTATTATCCTGTTAAATCTGATGAAAATCCAGCAGTCCTTATAACACGCCCTGTTACAAAAAATCAACTAGAATAATAGAATCTTTGGCAATTCGGCTACAATTGGTTAAGTAAAGACAAAAAATAGTAGCCCAAATCAAAATTTATTAAAACATTCAACTGCCAGAAATGCGTAAAATTAACGTAATTAATATTCACAAATCAGATTACCGTATTAATATAGATTTTTCTGATTATACTAATTTACTTGAAATAATGGCGCTCGGCCGTGGACTGATTAAAAATTAACAAAATAAGATAAATAAAAACATCAGGTTACTATCAATAGTTGAAACGGGGAATCAGTTCCGACTTGTTCTTCACAAGCTAAAGAAGTGTTTTTGTAACAGTGCAACGGAGTATTGTGTTTAAAACTGTATTACAATGTGTTTTATATTGTAGTGCCGTTTCAACAATAACTTGCACAGTGCGCCAAATCTCTAGCTGGCGTTTGCTCATAGCGCTAAGCACCGACGACAATAAGTGCTGATTTGCCGCGCGGTGCCACCGGAGTTAGCTTTCAGTGCGCGATCGTAGTGTTTGTGCTTGTAAACTGCGCGTAGCCGCTACTCGGCACAATAAGTGCAGTTTTGCCGAGCAGTATCGACAACATTTGTTTCTTAGTGCGCGATCGTAGTCTTTGTGCTTATGCTCCAAACCGGCGACTTAGCAACAAATTAACATTCTTGCAAAGTAGAAATAATTATGAAAACGGACGAAATTTAAGATCTGGTCGAATCAAAAAAAAAAAAAAATTAATAACTATAATAATAAGAAAAGAAAAAGGCGCGAACAAATTCGATAAAGTTCACCCAATCTTTTACGTCATGTCGTAACACACTACTAACATCCAGCCACGCAAGCGTAACGATCCAGGAATCTTGCAATACGAAATCTCTTTTCCAAGTTCAACTTTCGAAACTGCCAAGGCATATTAACACTCCCAAGGTATGGCCCCATATTTACGCCAGCTTTCTTCTATTGAGGTGACTAACCTCATATCTTTGATAAATGGAGATCTGATAATTAAAACTACTCATCCAAAGGCAAGCGAAAAGCTTGAACTCTTGAAATAAATAACAAACTGCGAATTTAATATTGGTACAACACGACATTGTCAACCCACAAGTAAATCACCTAAAAAACCGAAGAAATGATGTCTGAACTGCAAACCATGGGTCTCTCTATCACAAAACTTTGGAGAATTAAATCAACTAAACCCAGCAAATTCACCTGACTAATCAGAATTGTTTCCAACGGATTCAAACTCTATTTTAAACATTAGCGTGTAGAAGCATCACATGCTCCAAAACCTCAACCGCTACAATGTTATCGCTGCAATGGCTTTCATAAAAGCAAAGAAACCTGCAATAAACTTCTCTGCTGCAGAAGATGTAGTGAAAAACATATTACTGCAGAGTACAACCCAAAATCTGAAATCAAATGCTCTAATTGCGGAAACAATCATATGGCTACTGACCTCAAATGTCCAAACAGACCGAAATAATCAGTGGACTTAGAGCAACAGCTCTCGTTCTTTTTATCCCTGCACATGACATAGAGGATGAGAAATCTAACGCTACGAAAAGAGACGTATTAAGAGTGGTCACTACGGCTCTAATAAACTTGATTTCTAATCACAAGAAAAAGATTGTAGACACTATGATTCATCTGGCTGCATTTCTAATGAACACCAAAATAACTGTATCTCACAGTCATAGTAAAATGTACATAGAGTGTCATCCACTAAAAAAGAATTTGGCAGAGATCGCCGCTTCTAACTTCCAAAAACATAGTGGATAACAAAATAAACTTAGTCACTCTTAATATTGTCAGCTATGCGAAAAGAAGAGCTCTGGCTTGAAACCTCTTAATATCCGATAAAATATCTATTTTGGCCGTTTGTCAAACTAAATCAACAGAAAACTCTAACGTAAAAGCCAGCGGATACCAAGTGTTTCAAAGAGATAAAGATTCCGATGGATCAGGTGGAGTAGCACTTTTAATAGATGATCGTTTAATTGCTGAAGCTCTAGGTCCTCCTCTGGAATTTGAAGATTTGTGATAATCAAGGATCCATTATCATCTTTTCGGTTTACGTGAGAAATGACCAACAAATTCCCAGATCACTCTTTGAATGTGCCTGCAACCTAAGCCGTTCCATCGTCAAGGGTGATTTCAACGTAAACCACGTAGATTTCGACGACTCTATCACCACTCATAGGAACCGTTAACTTATGGATGCACTTCTGGAAATAGAACTGATCAGGGTTAGTCAAGATCAACTAACCTTCTTCTCACATTTGGGTAACTCAAACATTGATCGCATTCTCGTTACAGAAAACATAACACAATACTTTCCTGACCCGGCTTTTCTTGGCATCTTAACCACGAGCGACCATTTTCTTGTTGTTGTAACTTCTTCAATTCTAAACCCTCCCCCAAAACACAAAATATATCTAGACTGGCAGAGCGCAGACTGGGAAGCATTTCGTCAAGAAATTATAAACACACTGCAAAAACAAGTGTGTAAACTAATGTGTTTTTTGAGGCATATTAATGTGTAACCATAGTTCATTTACACGTTAGAATATGTAAATCAATTAAGGTGCATTAAAATAACAAATTTGGAAAAAGTAACGTAAAGTTTCAACATATTTAGTGCATTATTTGATACGTCTTATTCGTGAAAAAAATCATGCAATTCGTAAATGTGTTAAATCTTAACACACATAACTTTAATGCAAATAAATATATTAAAGCTATACGTTTCCTTATAATTTACACTTCTATGTGTAAGTCGTTTACATTTAATGTATTAATAAACATTGTATAGATGAATTCGATTTTTTATTAGGATTATTTATATAAGCAAAAAAAATTTCAAATATAATTATAACATATTTCAAGCCTTTAAACTTATTACAAAATATCAAATTCTGTCCGTTCATGACTATGCAAAGGAACATATCTGCTATTTATGATATTAAAGGCAGATAGCGGATGAGGATATGTTAAATGTTTAACGTCAATAATTTTTCTTTCATTATTTCGAACTGGCCTTATCACACGATAGGCATTTAATTTCTGTTCAAACAATTTAGTATCCAGTGAGGAGTAAACAATGAATTTCTAATCATTATAAATGAATATTTCGTTGACTTCACCAAACTCAGGCATGGCATCATCGTTACATTCTAATAATATAATTGTTCCTAAATAATATGAAATTCCGTGAACTATGATTTTATTAGTTCGCATCATTTGACATGTGAGCCAATCAGTTTCGTCAATAACATTTCGAAATATTCTTGAATAGGGTAGATTGCTTATGAATACTGGGTTTCATAAAGATTGAAAATTTTCTTTACGAAGATACAGTAACGCAAAAATGTTCGGCAAACGGTCTCTCCGATGCCTTCAATTAAAACGTGCATAGTATCTTGAGGAAAACACATTGTCCCATCAAACAATGGGATTTCTGCTAGAAGAATCTGTTTATTGATACCATATTGTTTTTTTTCCAAAATTCTTATGCTACTTTCATTATAGATGGGTCAGTCACAACATTAACGTACTCCTAGTGATCAGTTTTATTTCGCAAAGTGAAATCACTAGATGAGAACTTTTTGTGTCATTCTTCCTTAGTTGGCATACAAGTTAGGCATGGTTGATAAGCAGCAACAGATTCTTTGAAACCTCCTAGCATTGCAGATGCACCAGTACAACCAGCGCAAAATATAACTGGGCCTTTTAGATTTTTGACTTCATTGATTTTGATGTCGATTCCGATGTTTTTTAATTTATTTATATCAGAGAAGAATGGTTGAAGAATTTTATTTATTCCTTCTGGTTGCTTCAGGTGTTCCGTCCCCAAAATTGCATATAATTGAATAGTATTTAATGAAGATCGTGTCTCTGGTTTTATATTAGCTAAAGTCCAAGAAAACATCGATTGTTTGTGCTATTTTGCTGCAATTCCAAGTGGATTACTAACAACTAACTCATCATAGTAAAATATTATACCTAACGCATCGTTGTTATTTAAAAAAAATTCATTATTCTTTTAAAAAGAACCATCTACAACAGTGTAATACATACCATCTGAATTAATGTAATTTTTTATATAAGTGCACACTTCCGGATTTGAAACAAAATTTTTTTTAATTTTTCAAAAACGGTACAAAATATTCTTCATAATTCACTTTCGTATTCGAGCAGAAATTTTGGTACCAAATGATTTTTTTTTTTTAAATCATTTTTGAGCTGTTTACAATTTTCTCTGCACATACCATGTTGAATTTTTCCTTAAATATTTTATCGAGAAAATGTTTAGATCGTACTGAAGAAAATATTTTCGATGGTGGATACGTTTCCGCATATACTTTCTTCATATCTACTAAATTTTCCGTTTCTCTATCAATATTTGCATTGTTTTTGATTTCTTCCTAAATATAAAAAAAATTTATCATAAGATTAAAAAATTCTAATGATTAATTTTTACCATTATAATTGCTAAAAAATCATGCATTAAATTTGTAATATCATCGATGACAGTATCCATAGCTTTTTAGGATACTTTACAGTTTCTTCGAATGTAAACCATAAAATGTGCAGACTTTAGCTCTAAAATTTCCTCAGCAGTTAGATTTTGCTCTCGAATATCATCATCAGTAATAATTTAAAAAAATATATATTAAGTAAATAGCATCTTATTAAATAATTAAAAGTTAATATCAATTTCTTACTTTGATTATCGGTTGGATCGTAAAGACCATTAGTGTATATCTTGCTCACCAAAGACATTATTTTCTTGCTACTGAACTTGATTGTTATCAGGAACTTGCACGCTTGGATGCTTACAAAATATATATTGACGAAATGATTTCCACTTAGTAAAAGTACATCTACACCCCAATTGTTTACATTGAAATTTAAAATTTGGATCAAGTTGATGGCAACGGATAATGTGTCTTAATAAATAATGTGATGAATTACATTGAAAAAAACAGTTTTCCATCGTTAGCTATATCCTTATACAATTCATTATATTATACTAGTTGTACTTTGTGATTATTACACATCTTAAAAAACGAGTACAAATTTATATTTACAAAGTAAAGCATTGCTTTCCATATTATTAATATAAAAGAAATGCGAGGTAATGAAAATATAAATTTGTCTTTGTCCAACCTTTTTCACAGTACACCCTTCCAAGAAAGCACGAAACTATTTGTACAGAACGGAAAACTTTGGTGGCAAAACTGTGTTGTGTATGCATGAAGACTATACACTGTTTAGTATACTCACCATTGTGTAGTGGTAGTGTATTAGAGTATTAGTCTTAAACGAGAGCTGTCGCGACGCCTCGAGAGCCTGGTGGTAGCCTCGCATGGTTTTTTTTTGCCGCGCGTTCAGGGAACTGCCATAACAAAATCGTATGAATACTGGAATGTGTGTGTATTACTTCAACTGGCGGGATGATCTTATTGCTCTCCTGTGTTCTTAAATCTGCACTTATTATGGAGGTTATTTTAATAATTATTGAACATGTCATAAGTGATTTGAATTATTTTCATTACAATAATAAAACAAATAACAAAGTAAGATTTAATTAATAACTAGATTTTTATTGAAAATTGAGAAAGTATGAAAAAAAATATTGTCTTATAGAAGGGAGATGTAAGTGTTTGAAATATGTATTAGATGAAAAAACAACTGATTATAAATCTATTATGAAGAAGCTGATGGAGGTTATTAGTAAAGATGCAAGTTTAAAGATGATGCTCTTAGGCAAATCGATCATTTTGCAAAAAAATCCAGACCGTAACGATCAGTAATGGTATATCGACGAAGATGACGCTATCCTGGTACAAGTGATGTCCATGTACTGTTGGTGCCAGTGGCTTCATCACAAGAACAAATTTATCTCGCCTCTAATTCCCCTATAATTTTTGGAACTGATTCTTTGTAGTTTTAGGATAATGAATATAAATTATGATAAGAATAAAACACAAACTAACTTTGATTGTGTAATAAATTGTTTTATTTAGTAACTATAGTTTCGACAAATTTAACTTGTCATTATCAAACTTAAAGTACCTTAATTCTAACAATGTTTTTGCTTATATACTATTCAAGGACAGCCTTAAACAAGGGTGTGTATATTAAATCAAGCTGGTCATTGATAACTGGAGTTTCCGGATTAGCGCGGACTCTTTGTATTTCCAAGAATTCAAGGAGATCCATTTTATAGCCCTTTTCGGTAAAATGCATTACAGAAAGTACATCTTCACCAATAGTATGATTGTTTTCAATTATATGTTTGGCTAACGACGACTTATCAGATAAATTTAACCGAAAAGAACGGAGATTCTCCTTCAGCCTAATGTTAAAATTGCGACCAGATTGACCTATATACACTCCTTTACACTCGTTGCATGTTAATTTATATATTCCTGATTCTTGCTTATCATCTTTTTTAGTTTAAGCATTAAAAATAAGATGTCTTATTTTTGTAAATGATTTTAAAGCTATTGTTACATTATGTTTTTGTAATATTTTTTTGATTTTTAATGAAATACTACCAAAGTAGGTAAGGGGTCTATATATTTTTTAAATGTTTTGCATTTCCTTTACCTGCAGAAATCAATTTTTGTATTTTTTTAATTTGATATTAATTAATTAATTTAGCAACTAATATTGAAGTATATCCATTTAAAATAGCTATACTTTATATTAAATTAATTTCTTTTTTTAAGGATTTTTTGATAATGGTATTTTGTAACAGATGCGCCATTTTTCCAAATTTTTACGAATAATTAATAAATTGCAATAAGTCGCGTCTGTAACGGAAAATGCTGACGTTTTTGATAGAAACGTTCATTGCTCCGAACTCAATGGAAATTTTCTATCAAAAACGTCGATTTTGCAGAAACTGATTTGTTGAAGTTTTCGATCGAGGAAAGCATTCTCGATCGCGGCTAGAGTCGATAAGGACCTAGTAATTTGAATTGTATTTTGTAGGTTTCTTTTTAGTGTAAATTCATGTTTTTCTGTTTTATTTGTTTGATTTGTAAATTTATAATTATTTTTATTATTAAAATAATAAAACATATTTGGTTTATTCTTTTAATCTTTAAATTGGTGTTTGTG
>NEEE01003441.1:21677-42605 GCA_002278615.1 Pogonus chalceus
TAAATAATAAAATTAAAATACCTCAAAATTAGTTAAGTTTGATATTTGCGAAGAATATTTCGCAAAACATTGCATTAATAAGCTAATAAAATTCGAAATTAAATTATATTTTATTTTAATTATTTGTGAAATAACATTCATTAACGACCCGAAATGATTTTGTATTGTAAACGAAGTTTTTTTATCGATATTTGTATTTTTTAAATGATAATCTAATGAACGAATTAAAAATGGTGCCAATTCACTAAAAAAATATTTATACATAATTTAAAATTCAAATATATTACATATAATTACTTACGAAATATAGTCAACGGCTAAGTTATAATGAAGGAAAACTGAAAATAAGTTAAAAGATTCTATTTGTAGTTTAACACCTAAAGTATTTATAGCAATATCATTTGCTATATAAGAACAAATTGGATCCATTACTTGATATCTAAAATTTCGATTTAATTTCAATTCATCGTATTAATTAAATTAATTTATTAAAATACCTATTTATTAATTCATTAGCAATTGTTTTACTACGAGACGCAGAAATTCGTAATAATTTAATTGCTGATAGAACAGGTATTCCATAACACCTATCATTAATAATTTCTATAAAAATAATCCATTAACTTCATATATAATTAATAATTATATTAAAACATACCTAATTTATAAATTTTCGGAACAAAATTATTAATTATACTTTTAAATAAATTATCACAATTAAAAACTTGCAGCATAATAGATTGAGAATCGCGCATTAATCGAATTAATATTTCTAAACAATAATTTATCGTTTCTAAAGCTGGTTGTACTGTATTTATAATGTAACTAAAATAAATAATTTATTTATAAACGTTTTAGGATCAAATTTCGGTAGGAAAACTCACCGAATTCTAATCAAAATATCAGTTCTTATTAAACATTGAATTAAATTCATTTCAGCTAATTGTTGATCATTAATTTCTTTATCATCTAAATTATTATCTGATTTAATTGATAACGTTGGTTGAGTTAAACCTAAGCCAAAACCAATTAAACTATCTAAACATGTTTCATCAATTAAAGAATAAAATAAATGATGCATTGCTTTAATGCTTGCATTTAAAATTGGTGGAGAATTATCATCCAAACAAACTCTAATTATAAAAAATATTTGTTCTATTGGAATATCAATTATATTATCATAAATACCCGAAGAATTTAACGATAAAATATTAGAAATTGTATTTAACGCTAAAATACGTTGTTGATTAACGTTTGATCTATAAAAATTAATAGTTTTAATGAATTTATTTTTATTTTAAATTGTGGTGGCATACCTGCAAAGTTTAAATAATTCTTTTAAGGTATATCCCGGCCGTCCTGG
This sequence comes from Pogonus chalceus, assembly GCA_002278615.1. Classification (NCBI taxonomy): domain Eukaryota; kingdom Metazoa; phylum Arthropoda; class Insecta; order Coleoptera; family Carabidae; genus Pogonus; species Pogonus chalceus. Next base: position 23,041 of record NEEE01003441.1, read on the forward strand.
TTCTTCACCATGATGATATAAACTTCGATTTTTTTCACTAATTTCTGGTTCTACATAAGGTAATAACCAACCGTTAAAATCAAATCTAGCTTCGTAGGGTTGTCCATCCTCCGGTTTTTGAGGAATTTTTATATTTTTCATCCATTGTAACTTTTCTGTTTCAACTGCATCGAAGTGCAACCATTTTTCGTTTGATAAATTATCGATTATTTCTTTAGGTGTTTCGATTTCTTCGACATCAACATTTGGTTCTAGAATTTCGATTTCATTTGTTTTTGGATCAGTTGTATTTTCGGTTTTTTGTCGTTTTGATTTTAGGAATTTAACAATATCTGGGTCTAAACTGTTTAAAAGTTTATTTCGTTCTTCTAAAATTTCTGTTTCGCTCATTTTACTTAATGTACTTATGTTTTCTTTATGTATTTCTTGACTATCGTTACCGGTTAATATATAACTACGTGTTGGTAAAACATCTTTAGATGTTGATGGTTTTGTTGCAACATTTTCTTCCTTTAATTTTTTATTTTGTTGTGAAAAAATACTTTCTTTTGAAGCATTATTTGTAATTAATCGTTTCTTTGCTTGCGGAAATCCAGACAAAAACCTTGGAGTTAACGATTGAACTGGTGCTGATGTAGTTTTACGTTCAATAATACTTCCAATTAAAATTGGGGGTTGTTTATTTGAAGCATTAATACTTTCTTTACTTTGATTGGAAATTGAATCCGCAACTATTAAAATTATTTATTTACAAACGGAGTTCTAACCTTATTTATAATATAACAACATACCATTTTCTGTTTTAACTATTTTAACAGAAGGTGTTTGTTTATTTTTTAAAAACTCTTCTTGTAGTTTTAATATATCTTCTTCTGTATCACTTGGTTTAGGACGTGAATTCATTTTTTACGATTAAATTAATTAAGATGTCATAAACATAAGTATAAACGGAATAAACTAATGTTGGAATGTAAGATTATAGCAACATAAAATTATTATATTGAATATACCAATATTACTATTTAATGAATATGTTTATCATTTATTATTTAATTGCTCCGTTTTTCTTAAAATAATTTTAAAACATAAGTTAATACATAACCTTAAATTATAATAAACAAATATTTTTAAATAGTTAAAAACTAAATTATTTCATATTTGTAGCCTCTATTTAAAGGAATGTAATTTAGCTAATTAAAACATAGTTTTATAAGGTTCTTGTGATATTAAATCATATAATATTAATAAAATTAATACATTCGAGATCAAAATGACTCAAAATTTAGATAATTTTCAGTTTAATATTATAGAAATAGAAGTTGAAAACAATGAAACGTAAGTTATTAATAAATATTTCAATAAAACCATATGAAATATTTTTATTTTCTTAGTTTACAAGTTAATCAAAACAATGAAGTCGATTCTGAATGTGAAGTTATTTCAGAAAGTTCTGAAAATGAACCAGAAACTTTAGAAAACGATGAATTATGTTATGTTCTTGTAGACATGGATGGACAAATTAACAATCAAAATATAAATTCATCTGAAGAAGCTACAGTTGTCGCATCTGGAGCAGATGTTGCGAAATTAATAAACGAAGCTAAATGGTAGATATAAAATATTTGTATATTTATTTTAAAAATTAACTTTGTATGTTAAGTTCTATGGAAGTAAAAGAAAATACGCAAATTGAACCACCGAAAAGAGTTAGAAGAGTTTGGAGAGCGGCGAGAATTGGTGATTGTAGATTTGAAGATATGGAAGATCCATTAATACGAAAAAATAATTGGGAATTAGCTTTACGGGTAATTAAAGATTTAAGAAAGAAAAATCAAACATTATCTGTAAAAAATAGAAGATTACAACAAAAGTTAGACAAAGCAAACGCAGTTATTGAAGAATTAAATAAACGAAACTAATTTATTATAATTTATTTATCAAAAATACTAAAAACATTTCGTAAATCTGACACACATTTAACTTTATCAAATCTTGAAGATAATATTTTCAAAGTTGGCAACATTTCTTCCGGATTTTTTTCAATTAATTCTTCAACTTTTTTTGTAATTTCCGACCATTTTTCTGTACAATTTTGTATATTATTTATTAATAAATAATTATTTAGTTCATCAGAATTATTTTCACATATTTCTTCATATAATTCATGATTTGAATCGTTTTCAAATGATTCTACATTTAAATTTTTAAATAAATCTTCTGGTGGTTCATGTCCTTTTGCAATTATATAAAAGTTTTGTATATTTTCAATTTGATTTTTTTCTTCTATATTATTTATAGCGCAAATCCACTGTACATGCTTACAAACTGAATTAGAATACCCATTAAAACAAGTACAAGTTAATAAATCAAAATTTACCATATAAAATAAATTTTTAATTTTTTCAGTTGGTACTAAATAAACATTAGTACCAAGTGTTTGAATTGAATTTAAAATTTCATCTGATGGAGCTTGTAAATTATCATAAAAAACATTTTTAATTTGTTGATTATAAACCGCGTTTAAAATGCGTTTTTCGAAAAACATAAAAAAATAATTTATTATAAAATCAATTGTTTGTATTAAATTAAAAACAATTAATCGTTGAAAGATTTTATCGCGTAAAACTCTCATTATATAATCAGAATAATTAATATTTTCAGTTGTACGATAACAAGTTGCCCATAAATATCGTTTTTCGAAATAATTATCTAAATGTTTTAAATAATGTTTATATTTAACGCCATTTTGTTTAGCAATATCAAAATTTTTTAATAATTCATCTTCATCAGGTGAATATACAATATTATAAAAATCGCGAAATAAAATAACTCGGTCAGGTATATCAATAATATTTCTACAATTTAATAACCATTTCCAAACATTTTGTAAAATATGAAATGTGTTAATTAAGTTTTTAGTGTTTGGCCATACTGAATTTATTATATTATATTCGACGATATTTTCATCAGTAAGGAATATTTTTGGTCCATCAGTTTTTCCAAAAAACGCGATGTTGTTTAATAAATCTTTTAAAAGTAATAAACCAGTTTGAATTTCGAAAATATTATTTGTTGATGTAATAAAAAGGCCTAATGGTAAACCACCAATATCTGACGGAGTTAGAAGAAAGAAAATTCTACTTCCGGTTTGTTCATTAATCGGAAATGAATCTAAATAAACTATTTCACCAGATAGTTGGTGATACTGATGTATTCTTTTAATTAATGGCGGACAAAAACTGAAATATTTAATTTATATAAATATTTCAAATAACAAAATAAAATGTTTAACTTACCAAATAATAAACGAATTTTCATTAAAAGTAAATGAAGCAGAAATTTCATTCATTGACGTATTATAGTTATCAATTTTTGTTTTAATAAATTCGTTATTAAATTTAATATTTTCGTTGAAATTTTGTAAATATTTTTGATATAAATAATGACAATACGAATATTCAGGGCATTTACTGCGATCATTAAAAATTTCTACATAATTTTCATTATTTAACCGAATATTAGTTTTAATCATTTGACGAGCAGTTGTAGCCGTATGTCCTTTTTTAAATAAATTCATTAATTCATCTTTAACTTCTGGTAGGACTTTTTTAAATTTCAATGCCATGGAATTATTAATAGCATGATTATGTTTTAATTTAATTCGAATTTCGCATGGTTTTTTACAATCCGGTGCTTTTTCTTTATCTTTTCCTTGATACCGCGTTTTAATCGTCCGTAAAGCAACAGAAAATACCGAAGGACAATTTGTATTTTTAACGTTTTTACGGAAAACAGGGTCATAAGTTTTTTTATGTCTAGTTTTGTGGTGACAATGATAACTTTTTTTAAATAAAACACGTTGCCCGGAACATTTATATGTTGTTTCAACGGAATATGATGAATTTGTTTTTTGTTGGTAACAATGTACCCATTGTTCGATTTCATCAATTGTTTTTGCGTTTATGCGGATAAATAATTCTAAATTATTTGATGCATTTATTTCTCTGATTTCTGTATCCCATTGTTCGGGTAAACTTGACTAAAATAATGTTAATTTTATAAGTTATTATAATATTTTTATTAGCATTTTGACTGTACTTCAATTATTTGTTTATTTTCATCTGTTATATTACAATTAGGTGAGTAAATAAACATTTTGTTTGTAAATAGGTTACAGAAATGTCAAGTTGACATTTGATAACAAATACAATGTTGATAATCTATGAAAATAAAATTATGAACTAGCTACAATATATTAGCTGTTAATATAATTATATATTGGTTTAATAACATATTCAAACATAAATAAAAAGTTAATTTAGTTAATTTCAATTAAAATCTATAATTCAGGGTTGCCAATGTACTAATATTAAACAAAATGTCAAAATATTTCCATGGCTGTTTTGATTTGTAGTTATTTATACAATTTTCTTCAGTAATATTATTATAAAATGTATTTAAATGTTGTTAAAATACAAATATAAGTTATTTTAGCTATTTTACGTATTAAATTGATTTATATCTTGATTTAACGTCAACTTAAAGTGGTTGTTAAATATATTTTGGTTAAATAAAAAAAATTGGCGGGGTGTTTAAAAGTAAATTGGCGGAATGATTGAATTTCCTTCCAATTTAAACATATCAGAAAAAGATAAAAGTTTTATTTCGGTAAAATTCGTAAGATATTATTAATCAACTGTTTAAAATAATTAAATATATTTCTAGAAAGTTCTTCCGCAAGAATGGGAATCTAAAGTAATATATTTTTCTTCCGAAAATAGTGAAATTCATATAATAATTAATGCAAAAACAGTAAATGAAGCAAATAAATGGTTTGAATCATATCAAAATTTAACAAAAACTTTCTATTCAATTCAAAATGGAAGTAAAGCAAAAGGCCAACGAATTATTTATAAAAAACGCTATAACTGCATCCATAAAACAAGACATCCAGAAAAATTCAATCCAATAAATAACAAATCAATAAAAAACTTAAATTGTCCATCGAGTTTAATAATAACAATAAAACAATGCCATAAACGCTATCAAGGAAAAGATAAAAATAAAAAACCAGAAAAAAATAAACCATGTGAAATAAAAATAAAATTCAAACATAATCATTCTACGGACGATATTAATTTAATAAAATTTCAAAAAGTTAATTCAGTTATTAAAAATGAATTATGGAAATTATTTGAATTAGATTATAAACCTGGAAAGGCGCTAAATCAATTAAGGAATATAATTAAAAATAAATTTAATAATGAATATAATATTCCTGGATATAATTATTGTTATAATTTATATAATAAATATTTAAATGCGAAATTTGAAATTATCGATGGGAAAATCAATAATGAAGAAGAATTTTTAAATAATTTTATTAATAATTATAATTGTAAATTAAAAGATATTTGCGCAGAGTTTGCTGTTACAGAAACTGGATTTATCGTTTGGTAATATTTCTTTAATTATTATTTACATTTTAATACTAATTACTAATTATTATTTCAGCGTTTGTCCCCCATTAGCCAAACGAGCGCATGTTCACGAACCATCTAGTTCAAAAATAGTATTTATCGATACATTTTGTTCAAATAATCAATTAAACAATAGAATATATGTTTTATTAACTCCATCTGAATCAGGAATTTTACCGCTAGGAATGATTATAACTTCAACTGAAAATCTATCCTTACTTCAAATTGGTTTTTCAATGTTAAAAGATTTATTAGACGCCACTGCTTTCAACGGAAATCAAACAGGACCGAAAATTTTTATAACAAACGAATTTTTATCAACCGAAACATTGTTACCAACAGTCTGGCCGAACAGTCAAATATATATAAGCACTTATCACGTATTGCAAAACATTTGGCAATGGTTATCTTCGGTGGATAATAATATCCCGGAATCAGATAAAACAATACTATTCCGCGATTTTTATAATATTTTATACGCTTCAAATCAAACAGAATTCGAAAAATATTTTGAAATTTCGAAAGAAAACAGTAAAAAATATGAGAATTATCAAAATTTATTAGATGAATATTTAATAAAAAAAGAAAAATGGGCGTTTTATTTACGTACAGAATCAAATAAATTTAATTATTTAAAATTTTCTGAAATAACTATTCGATTTATTAAAGATAAATTATTTCAAAATTTAGACGATAAAAATTTTATTGAATTAGTTAATTTTGCGACTAATACATTTTATCAGTATTTCGAAAATCGTTTAAATAACATTACGAATAAATTAAATGATAACAACGAATTTTTCTTCAATGTTAAATTACCTGATAAATATATTTTAGATAATATCCAAAAATTTGCCCAAAATATGTGTTTCATACCAACTGAAGAAGACGATGAAAGTTATTATATTGTGAACACTGATTTATTTACATGTACATGTGCTAATAGTAATTCAAAAACTATTTGTATTCATGCTAAATGGATTTATTATTTAAATTATTCGCAAGAATTTTTTAAACATACATCAAATCCAGATATTTTAAAAAAACTTTATAAGATTTTAACCGGTAAAGCTTTAGATATAAATAAAATCAATAAAAACAAAGAAATCAATAAAATTAACGAACATAAAGATAAACTAATCGAAAATTTATTTCAAAATATCGATGATAACCATGAAAATAATAAATTAATCGCAAAAAATGAATGCAAAAATATTTGGAAAAATATAACAAATAATTTTGAAAATTTAGCGTCGAAATCATCTCAGAATTTATTACCAATTGTAACTGAGATTGCTTCAAAATTTGATCAAATTAATGATGTATCTGAATTGCGCAAAACTTTTAATATATTTGATTAAAAAATAAAATTAGAATAAAATATTTTAGATATTATAACTTGTTTTATTTGTCAAATAAATGGTTTAAAAATTTAGGTTAATTTTATAAACATATCCTTAAAAGTGATACAATGATATTGTTATTATATATTTCAATGCATAGATTCATATAATTTATCATTAAATAGAAATAATAATATATATTTCCATTAAAAACAATTTGTATTCAACGATTATACGACGTTACCTAATAAAAATTATATTTCCGTACGTTAGGAAGTTCTAAAATTTATAATTCTAAATATTTAAAATGTTTTTATTTAGAAATTCAATAAATATTTTCAAAAATCTACGTAATTTAACTGTTAGAAATATTTTTATAACTAATAATTTAAAAAATAAAGATATAAACGGATTTATTGAAGATTTGGAATTAATCGACGATCAATATAAGTAAGTATTATTAAAATTATAATAAATATATATTAATAGTAATATTTTTTAAGGGAATATGAACAAATAGCGCATAAATGTTTTTTATTTAAAGAACAAAATTGTTTCATAATTCATCCATACATAAAATGGGGACCTAAGAAAAAACATGATACTACAACCGAAAATGAACTTTCCGAAGCAGTATCATTAATAAATACGTTATCAGGCTGGAAAATATGTAATAAATTAATAGTCCCAGTAGAAAATACCGATAAAAAAGGTATATTCGGTTCAGGAACTTTAGAAAAATTAAAAAACCAAATACGTTGCGATCGAAATATAACAGCAGTATTTATAAACATCGGAAATTTAAAAAATAAACAAATAAATGAATTAGAAACAGTTTTTGGTGTAACAATTTTAGATCGTTACAAAGTTGTAATGCAAATATTACGACAACATGCAATAAGCAAGCATGCCAAACTACAAGTTGCACTTGCTGAAATTCCCTACTTACGTTCACGATTAAAATATATCGAGATTGGTACTAGTAATAATTGGAGAATTAAAGATAAAATGTTACAAGAACGAGAACAAAAATTAAAAAGTGCGTTAAAAAAATTGCGTTCACAACGCGAACTTTTACGGAATAAACGACGGAATTTAAATTTTCCTGTTGTGGCTATCGTGGGGTATACAAACGTTGGTAAAACTTCGTTGATTAAATGTTTAACAGGCGATAAAACCTTACAACCAAAAAATCAACTATTTGCGACGTTAGATGTTACAATGCACGCAGGATTGCTACCTTCAAAACTTGAAGTTTTATATGTAGATACAGTTGGTTTTATAACAGACATACCAACTGATTTAATCGAATGTTTTATTGCAACTTTAGAGGACGCCATGTTGGCGGTAAGTTATAATAATAAAATAATATATTAAAAACTACTTACATTGTTATTTCAGGATGTAATTGTCCAGGTGCAGGATGTATCAAACGAAGATATGAACTACCAGCGTAAACATGTCGATTCAGTGTTACAAACACTTACAAAAAAAATTGGAAACGAAAAATTATTTGAACGAATTATTTACGTTGGAAATAAATCAGATAATGCAATTAAAAGTTTAACTGAAGCAAATAAAGATTTAATTTTAGTTTCAGCAAAAAATATGACAGGTTACTATCAAAATATCAATGTTACTAATATACTAAATAATAATTTTTATAGGAATTGACGTTTTAAAACAAAAAATTGAAGCAATTGTTTTAAAAACAACTGGACGCCATGTTTTATCGTTACGAGTACCAACTGGAGGAGACGAAACAAGGTTATTATATTATATTATATATTAATAAATAAATATTTAATAATATTAATTTTTTCGTAGATGGTTATATAAAAATGCTACGGTAATTAATCAAACTGGAGATAATGAAGACAGTCAATTTCAATTTATTAAAATAATTATAACTGAAGCAAAATTAAAACAATTCGACGCTTATTTTATAACAAATAAATAATGTAATGAGTTATCTTTTGTATTAATAAACATTGTTATAACTTACGTTTATTTTATTTAAAAAAATTAACAAACATGAACACTCTTGAAAATTGATTGAACCTTATTAATTAATAAAAATATGGTCTTTAATTTACGCTTGTAGTTTTTATGTAGCCAATTCTTACCATATCTTTCGACGCTCTTTGCGCGGTTTCTATATATCTTCGGAATAATTTTTTTAAATCATCATAATCCTTAAAAAAATATTTAATTTCATTTAATATATTTTTAAAATGAATTAAATAAATACCTTAGTGTATTTTGGATCTTTTTTACTCAAAATATGAAGTTGAAATAAAATAACTTCGATGACATTTAACGGTAAACATAAAGCGGGCGATGTTGGCACTATTGGGTAATCTAAACCAAAATATTCTTTACCTTTCCCTAACGCGGCCCAAATATACTGTTTAGCTAATGATGTCGCTTCTAATAAGCGGCCATTTTTATGTAATAACCTTAAAATTTCGGATGGATTTCTAACCTAAAAATGTATTTATTTTAACTACAAAGTTAAATTGAATTGTTTTATATTATTTACCTTATACGAGGCTAATAACCAATGAGGGAGAAATGCGCCCATGGAAATAATTTTTTTACTTACTACTTTATGAATATGAGTTAATTTTGGTTCTTCGTATTGATTTATTAGCATTTCTAAGAGATTCCAACAAACAGTTGCTGGACTACTATTAACCATTGTTAAATCTATAAAAAAAACCAAGTCGAAATTTTACCAGAAACATTAAAATATGAGATTTAATTTAATAAAATACCTGATAAATCATTTTCAACCAACCAATTCCACGCGTTTGGATTATCTTTTCGCGTTAATCGGACAGAAATTTTCGCTAACGCTTCAAATACGCTATCATTTGGCACGCGGAATGTTTTACAAAGAGATAAGGCACATTTAAAGATTCCCATATTAGTTAACATTGTTACTAGTTCATTTGGCGCTAAAATATTCATTAATCAACAATTAAAATTATTTCTTAAGTACTTTAGTAACTTACTAGTGAATTGATTAGCTAATGTCTTAGAATTACACCGTGCTAATCGTAATCTAGCACTTGCAATTTCAAATTCTTTTTTTATTTCATCTAAACTCATTGGTTTAATATCTCGTTGGATTTTATGTGTTATAGGTTCCTATGAAAATTGTAATTAAATTTTTGGTGTATATAAATAAATAAGCACTTCTTACGTCATTACTGCCCGCTTTAGGCGGAAAAGTATAAACATCTTCTTCTTCCCCTTGATCTATCGGCCTTATAACCCATTTATTATGATCGCTAACTAAGTACAACGCGTTTAAACATGCTAAATAACATTTAACTTGTTGTTCTAAAGATTCTATTGTATTATGTTGTCCTAATCGGTAAGCCTGTTCGTACATCGCAGTAGCCGCTTAAAAATTAATTTAATAAGTTTAAATAAAATAAATAATTAATAAAAATGTACCTAATCTCATATTGCCTCGTCGTATTTCAAATGAATACAAAAAATCATAAAAAATATTTCTAATACTATCGCAAGCTCTAGCTCTAGCTGTGACAATATGTGTAAATATTTCAATCATATCAACATATGGAAATGACATTAATAAGTCTAACATTTTATTATCTAATAAAGTTTTGACTAAATCCCGAAGATTATCTTCTCTACGGTCTTTATCCGGATTAGCGATTAACGAATTATACGCTTCTTCGAAATGGCCTAAAGCCAAATGATGTACGAACATTACAGAATGAAGCGTTGCCTAAAATATTTTAAAATTAAATATATAAAATGATTTGGAAAAAATGGACTTCTTACAATATGTGGATCACCAGAATCAGCTGCACTTAACGCAGTCCGCGCAACATCAATGGCACAGTCTCTAGCTCCGTAAAGCTCAAAAAGTTGTATTACCTATAAAAACATTTCAATTTCAAACGTTTAAACAATTAAAATAATTATTAACTAACTTTTAAATGATAATTAACCAACGCCTTCGCATCATTATCTTCATCAGTACCTATAATACGTTGCGCTAAAAAGTTTTCTAAAAATATTCCTTTAGAAGACTTTAAGAATAAATCTTTAGCTTTATATTTTTCGCCGTTATTTAATAACGCAACTGCTAAGATGAAATTTCCTATAAAATAGATAATTAAGTAACTGATGTAACATTCATCGTGGAAACAACTTACTTGAACAATTATTCCATTCACACCATGGATTTAATAATCTAACATATTGTTGTAATAATAAATGTTGTCCACTCGATAATAACCATTCACCTAGTATAAAATCGCCGCTTATAGGCCAACTTATTTACTAATTAAGGAACAATTCGAATTTCAAACAATTTTAGTAATTAATATATTAATAAATAAAAGGATACACGAATTGGCCAAGTTGATTAACATATTCTAAAAGTGAATAATGCCAATGTGGCAACATTTCTTCATTTGGATAATTTTTAACAAATGCATTATGAGCTTGTTGTCCGCCCGTTGATGCCGCAAATAATTGTAATAATGTTACAGCTTGTTTATTTTTCGTTTTTAAATTAAATACCGGTGATAATTTTAACGGGGCTAATCGCTGAACGCTATCATCACTAGAATTATGATTCATTTTCACAGATATATTTGAAAACTATTTGAAGTACTTACGATAATGAAATAACTGAGGCTGGTTGTTCGCATAACCACATAATAATATAATAGCTTTGCATGAAAACTACAGTATCAGGCATGCACACCGAACGTATTGCTTCTAAAATACCCCAATCTAATTCTCTGCGTTCCAATAAAATAGTTTGTAATAATAATAAATTACGACAAATAGCAAATCTAAAATAAACCCGTTTTTTAAAAAATATACTAAAATGTTTTATATAATTTTATAATTTACCGAACATTAGCTTGTTGATGTAAACTTTCAGAAACAACAGAAATACCCAATTCTGAACTAAATAAATGATTAACTGATAACATAATTTTCGATAAACCTGAATCAGACATTTTAGTATCATTACTTCCGTCTAAGCGTAACATTTCTAATAATAAATGCATTGTTCGATATAAATCAGTACAGTTTGATAAAGTTTGTGAAAATGTCCACAAAAATTGAGGAGATAAAATCTAAATACATAAATTGAATTAATTAAAAGTTTGATTACAATTAAAGTAAATATTTACAGGTGTATCAGCTCCAGCCATCAAATCAATAACCAACTCCGACATAACTTTATCAGGTGATCTTAACTGACAAAGTTCTTTTTCAATATTAAACTTAAATTCTTCGTTTAATTGTTGTTCTAACGAAACTAACACACTCATAAGTTGAATTAAATCCGCGCATAAATCAACATCTAAACAATAATGATGTATTATCTTGTAAATACCGTTAAATATATAATTAATATACCTTGAGATAGTTGTGGATGATTCATATATTGAAACTGTTCCGTTGTAGTACAATCAGAACATAGCATCATTTGTTCCAACGAATCAATTGGTCTTAAGAATGAAAACATAGATTTCTTAAGAAGTACAGCTCCAGAAACTGACGGTAATAATAATAAACCAAGTGGTTTAGTACCAGCGGCATGATACTGAACACAACATGAATAAAACCGCGACCAACACCTATTCGCGATTTCGAGATAATCTTCGTCGGTAACTTCATATTCATGAACTTCTGTTTGTATTTCTTGTTCAACGGCCATACAGACGCGTTGTTTTAAAACCGCAGCTGAGAGATTTACATCGCTAAGAGCTGGAGAGCGTTTGTAAATCTATAAATTTAGTTAATTTAATATTTCAGTATTAATTACAGCTTTTAATGTGCTTACGCTTAAAGCTTTAGTGATAACGCCTAAAGAAAATTGACCAGGATGAAATATAAAATTAACATAAGCTTGGCGCGGGTCTATCCCACTATCTGTGCTGACGTATTCCGGGTCTAAAGGTGGATTTAAAACAATCGGAGTCCATTGCGTTCCGGAATGCGTTTCAAGACATGAACAATTAACATAACATTCACCATCAACACCTCGCCAAACAGCCCATAAACGCGAATTATCCAAAGAAAAGTCCATAAGATCTTGCTGTATACAAATTAAACATTAAAATACAAAACAATAAATGTATAAATACAACTTACATCGGACGCGTATAAAGTACAAAGCCGAACAATTTTAAAAACACCATTTTGAACAGTTGGACGAATTATATGAAATTGACATTCAGTTGCGAAACTTAAAAATACTGCTAATGTGAAATCTACATCATTACTGCTTACTGATTTGCGTAAAATGTGACTTTGTGCTGAAATATTTACAATTATAAGAAAAATTATCGCAGACAATATGATATGATTTCAAACCTCCTTGTATTAGTTGACTATGACTATCTGCTGTATCTGCTAAAATGTCGCTTACCGCGACATATTGGGCTTTTAGACATGACCAAATTCGTAAGTTACCATCTCGACATAAAGTTATAGCGTAAATTTCTAATCCGAATGAATGAAGAATTATGCTAACAGCAATATGACCATCACTGTTTTTTCCGCTAAAGATATTAATTAATAAAATTAGCCCATTACTGTGTACAAATATTTTTAAACTTAAATAAAATATACCTTGTCCCTCAATTTACGCGAATGAAAATCATGTAAATAAAAACCGCAATATAAGAAAAAATATTGCTAATATAAACTAATATCATTTTAATAGCAAATGAAATAAAAAAATTTAAAACCAGGTAAATTATTGGATTTTTGTATGAAAATCGTGTTATAAGAGTACCGCGTAATAGAAGGGCTTATACTAATTTCGCTTCACGTTATAAAAGTATCACATTATAATGGATATTATCTTCTCAGCTCCATAAATCAAACTTTAGTTCAATAAAGGACTCCTCCGCCCCACATACCCGACACTTTTGACATGGTGGATTAATCCACCATGCTTGTGTAACTTATCAAATTTAAATAAATCTCGAGGAAGATAATTACACCCATCCCTCGCGTAAATAATAGAACGCGCATACAACTATAGTTCACGTAAATTAATATCGCGTATAAAAATACCGAGCAAATTACGGGACGGGTGTATTTAAAACAAACTACAAAATTTATTAATAAAATATTAAGTATTTACCGCAAAGCGCCAGCAATCCCAGACAAAAACCTCGGTACAATAGTTTCTTGTTTCAGTTCTTGTGAAGTACATTTCCCACTAAACGACTGGCGAACTAATAATAACTCTCCGCTTGGGTAACCAAACACAAATAGCGCTTCTTCTTGAGATGAATTTAAATAAGATGCAGCAATATGAGGTAAAACTGAATCTATAACCATGAAATAATTAGAAATTGTGTACGTTTTACAGAATATATACAACCTACTTGTAGTATGAGGGTTGTTAACAACATAAAAAGTAGACGGATCACACACAGAAGCTGCTGAAATATCAGAAAATATCGACGGAACAGACAAATCTGGGTGACAACCAAGTAATTCATCTTGTTTGTGAATTTTATCAGGATGTGTGAACACTAAACGATGTACACTACACACGGTTGGAATTAAAATAATAACAGAACCGTAATATTCATGTATTGTAATGCCATCTAACACTGGAGTATCTGTGAAACGAAACCGGACTCTATTTCCAGATAAATTTACATCTAAGCTTTGTTCAACTAATTCGAGAATATCATTACTTGTTCTCCTACAAAAATAAATATTATTCAGAAATGTCATTTAATTATTTAAATAAAAAAGTTACCAATAAATAAAACGATTTCTTGTATAATATTTCGATGCATCTTTATAACAATAACCATTAGCTTTTTCCGGTATTTTAATATCTTGTAAAATGCTTTGAGTACCGCCTAAAACATAACCTATTTATGATATCATGTGTTTATAAATAAATATTTACAATACCAGTATTTAAAGTGAATTCTTTCCATTTTTCTGGTAAAGTTAAATCTGGAACAACTTCTCGATAACTTAATGAGAAGTCATTCATTTTTAAATTATTTGTATTTCTCGATTTTGTATTATTTTATTTAACTGTCAGGTATTTCGAAGTCGGCTTCGTATTTCACTGTTGCCAACTGTGTAAGAATATAATTTCACCAATGGTTTATGAATAAATTATATAGAAAATAAAATAGTTGTTTATTTAATATTTAATCGATGCCATTAATATTAATTTAAAAATAATTGTAATATTTTTATTACTATACTTGGAACTAATAATTTTGCATATCAATTTTATGTTATTCATAAAATAAATTCTTAGAAAGATAATTTTAATGTATAAATGAGTTAAAAAATTAAATTTCAATAAATCACTGATTGGAAAGTTCATAATATAAAGGTTAAATGTTAATTATATAAAAAATGATGATAAGAACTTCAACAGATAATATTTCTATTTATTTACTTTCCAAGACGTAATTAATATCTTTTTTGAATAAAAATAAACAACAAAAAAATGTAAAAATTTATTTTAAAGTTTAAGAACAACAAAAACATGTGAATTTTAAATAAATAACAAATGAAAATTTGATTAAATAAACAAATTGACACTTTAAGCATAGATTATTAAAATATTAGTAATTATATTAATTCGTTTAGTAGGATAAATAAGTTATTTCCTTTTAGTGAGTCGATAAACTTAAAACGATAGTCACTAGTTTAATCTGTATCAAGTCAATTTATTATAATATTGTTAATTTAGTCGGGAGTTATTTAGTAGTGCTGTAACTTCCATTGAGTTCACTATCAAATATTTCAAGATGAAACTTATTTTATTTGCAGTTTTTGTAATTATAGGTAAGAATTTTTACATTTATTTAATAATTTTTGATAAATAGTAATTAGTTATATCCCTTTTTTATAGTTTTTTGATTTAGATATTAATATTTTATTGTAAATTCATCATTATTAAATAGTTTATTAATTAATTTTAATGCGCGCGTGTTGCACTTCATAGTTGCCAATCATCTAAAATATTTGAAAAAGGATAAAATTATTGTTAAATTTAACAGAAAATCGTATCAACAATTTATTTAGAACAGAATTAATTGATTTTCTAAGAATCAGCCTTATAAATGGTTAGCGATTTAATTGTTAAACATTTATTAATCGAATTCTCAAATTATACAACTTTGATTTTTTTATGCCTTTAGTTACAAAATTGATATATTTATCTATTTTTCGTTTTTATTCTTAAAACTCATTGTTTTTTGCGCAAAATATTTTGTAATTCTGTAAAAAATTTGTTGATTATCTTCGCTTATCGTTTTTTTTTTTTTTATTGATTATAACATATTTCTATAAAATAAAGTGTTTTAAGTAAAAAAAAATAAATTTATTTATTTTCTTTACAGGTTCTGTTTTCGCAGACACAGATTCTACAAATAGTTTGTATAGCAATATTCCAGGCTTAAGTAATCTTCCATTAAGCGATATAAGCGAAGAAAGTGGTAAACAATTCTTCAAAGATAAATGTAAAAATCAAACAAATGACGATAAAGTGTTCGATAAAATATTAGTGCGTTCGAAAAACAATAATTCAATAAAATAAATATTAATTTTTAAATCATTTATAGGAAGCCCGCGATACCTTCCAAAATTACGTGCAAGGACAATTCAATTTCACTGAAATTCAACAAGAAATCGAAGATGCAAAACCAACTGGTAAATTTTTACATATTTTAATTAAAATTCATTAAAATTAATTAATTGCAGGTGATTTGGACGTTGTCTTCGGTAAATACTGTAGAAAAATCCCAAATGTAATTGAACATGTTAAAGATTTTTATAAATCTTTGAAACCATGTTTAACACAACCAGAACAAGACGGTGCAAAAATTGCGTTTAATGTAACACAATCCATGTACGAATTTTTATGCTACAGAGATGGCGACAGGATAGCATGTATGTCAAATTAACAATGTTACCAACTCTAGATAAATAACAATGTTTTATATTTTAGTATTTATTGCTGAAAAAGGTGTCGAATGTATATCAAGTAAACAAATTGAAATTCAAAATTGTGTTAATCAAACAATTGGAGGTAATTTAATAACGGAACTTCCGAAATTTGAAGATCAATGCATGTAAGGTTATTTAATTATTATTTAGGAGTTGGTTTATTAATAGTTTTTATTTTGTTTAGCATGTTGGGAAAATTGCAAACATGTGTCGTTAATGATTTAGAAAAATGTAAGGAACCAACACCAGCGAACTTAATCGACGCATTATTTAAATATGTGCGTAAAATTATTTCTTGTCCAAAAAAGAATTAATCAAATGTATCTCTTATAAATATATTCTAATGAAATATAATTTTTAATGATTGAACGTTTTATTATTTTTTGTTTTTGTTTATCTTAATATATTTCCTTTTTAAATTAAGAGTAAATAAGCGAGCAGCGAAGGAAATGAAATGAAATGAAGAATAGGTGGAATTCCTTTGAATCGGGAATTAGGAAATTCCTTTCCTATTGGCAGTTAGGTCACAAGCTGCGCGATAATGGCATTATTGCATTCCTTATTCAAAACGTGGCGAACTTATGAACAAAATACCGCATTCCNAAAATAAAGATAATATTTTTAAACTAGTTTAAATAGAATTACATTATATATAATCCGCGTTATAGGAGGGTTGACTGTTATTTTTTAATTAAATTTCTCAACTTCGTAAAACTGATATCTGTTTAAAAGAAAACTTTTTTGTCCCACATATCAGATTTTTATTTCATGGCGAACTCCTTCTAAAAAAATTGTTTTTATCTAACTAAAATTATATAATTTATAAAGCCCAACAGATATTATTTGTAAGAATATATTTATTAGCATCAATTTTGATCGCTTCGCGATAATAAAATTTCGGAAATTGCCAATACGACAAATAGCTTCAACTAACCATGCGCAACGGAAAATCAAAACAGATAAAAGCCCTGCGCTTTTAGTTAAACCGGTTTATATAAAATGATATCCACACAAATATAAAGCGCGACATATAAAATGATTAAAAACTTTTTAATAATTCTAGTTTTATTTCGTGTTACATTCGCCAAGTCAGGTAATACTTAGAAATTTTTTATCTATAAAAATAATTAATATAAATAACTTCACAGATGGAAATCGACATATATTCGATGTAGCATTAGACCCTTTAGGGAAAATCAAATTTTTTTGGACACCTGATTATACATCAGGAACTTTAAAAACAGAAATACATACACCACCGGAATATAGTTGGTTAGCAGTTGGATTCTCTGATCGAGGCGAACTTTTTCCGTCAGATTTATGTATTTTATGGACTGATTGGAAAGGAAAAACTCATTTCGAAGTAAGTTTAAAACCATGATAGATATAATAATTAAATTATTAACATTTGTAGGATACATGGTCCGATGAAAATGGAATATTATCAGTCGATAAAAAACAAGATTGTTCACAATTTCGAATTGCAACAAATACAAAAATAACAAAATACGCGTTTAATCGATTATTTGATACATGCGACGATGATGATTATATTATCGAAGTAATAATATTATTAATTATAAATATAATAAATTAATTGTAATTATATTTTAGGATGGTACAGTGCATATAGTTTGGGCTCGAGGAAAAGGTCCGTTATATAAATTAACAGGATTAAATATAAATACATCTCTACCCCATGATCGCGGTATGACTCGAGTTCAGTTATTAAAAAATACGCAAGCAAATGTGAATTTACCACCAAATGTTAAAGAACTTAATATATTAGCTGATAAAGTTAAAGTTCCGAATGTTGAAACAACATATTGGTGTCATGTTCATAAATTACCTGAAGAATTGAAAAATAAACATCATGTCGTACAAGTAAGAATTATTTTTAAGTTTCTAATTGTTAAATTTATAAATAATTTTTGTATTTTTTTTTTTTTTTTTAGTATGAATCTGCTATTCAACCTGGTAATGAAGGTTTAGTCCATCATATGGAAGTTTTTCATTGCATTGCACCCGCGGATAAAGAAATCCCGCTATATGTAGGACCATGTTTTGCTCCAGATAGACCAGAACCAACCATGGTTTGCAAACGAGTGCTTGCGGCATGGGCGATGGGAGCTGTTGCATTTAGTTACCCTGAAGTAACCTTGTTTAATTTCTAATTAACAAATTATAATAAATAATTATAATTTATTTTAGGAGGCAGGGTTACCAATAGGTGGAGATGATTTTAATCCGTATGTTATGTTGGAAATTCATTATAATAATCCTGAAGAACGGAGTGGTATGTAAAATATAATTATTGTAGTGGACTCCTCCGCCCCACACATCAGACTCTTAATTTATTAATGGCCATATCCATCCCGCTTGTTGAACTATTTAAATTTCTATTGTTTTATCTTAAATACTTTTTTATATTAATGGCAGTATTTTAAAGTATATTTTATTAATTTTGGAAAAAATATTTATGCGAAGGTATTTTTTGCGAATGCAAATGGCGTAAACCTAGTATGAGTTAAACAAATATAAATAATCCCCAATATAAGTCAATTGTTGGATATATAATGAAAAATTCTAATAAAATTATCGTGGTGGACTCCTCCGCCCCACATATCAGACTCTTGTTTCATAATGACTTTTTCGCCCCATCACTTAAAATTATTATAAAATGACTAAATTTACATAAACGTTTGGAAATATTTGATGAACGAGTTTTAAT
>NEEE01003441.1:42952-54366 GCA_002278615.1 Pogonus chalceus
TTTCTTGTTCACCGGGTCTTTTGTTATCTTCCGTAGTTTCTTCGACATCCGTCGGAGGTGTAATGAATTTTTTTTGTCTCATCAACATTAACGGTGCTTGAATTTTTATATATTCCTATAAAATGTAACAATTAATTTATTTATTCGTAACTAAAACAATTAAATCAATTACTTCATATTCTAATTTCTTATCTTCTAAATTATGAATTCGGAAATGTCGATCTAAGCAACAACTTGCGACGAAAGGTGTATCTTCATCGCAAAAAATATCTGTAAGACCTCCCATGAAACCCTCAAATGTTTTTAAAGGTTTTATTTTATTTCGCAAGTCGATAACTTGTAAATAACCTTTAGTAGTACCAACACAAATTTCTTTATCTACGTTTGTCCGACAAATTGTTGTATACACTGAATTCGGATTTTTAAATATGTTTATAGGTCGTCGTTGTGTTCGTGTATCATAAATACGTATTTGACCTTGTTTTGTGACTGTTCCTATATCCATTCCTAATTTATTATCGAAATATGCAATACTATTGATTGAAATTGGTTGAGCGAGTTCTAATTCATCATGGCGATCCTAAATATTGTTTACCAAATTATAACACTTAAAATTATGTTTAAATTGAATACGTACTGCTTTCCCTTGAAATTTAACTTTTTTTGTTGTTATATCAAATAATTTTATATCATAATTAACACCTCCTATCCCTAATATATTTTCATCAAACGGATTAATAGCTATTTTCTCTAAAGTTCTTTTATCGTCTTCATTTTTTAAAAATACTTCCGTTTTCTCGTCTGTCCATTGATATAAATTACCTTTATTTGTCGCGAATAAAATATCACTAAAATTATAATAGTTTGCAATATAAAAACGTTTTAAAATATGTTAATGTAAATATACTTTTCGAATGGAACTACGCCGATAATTTTACTATTCTCCGGCGGTGAAATACGCGTTGTTTCTTCTGTCGATAAATTAAAAGATTTAATTATTCCCTTTTTATAACCAATTAAGATTTCTTGATGTATTCGACCCCAGGATAACGCAGTTATTTCACAATTTTCATCGTTTCTTAAGTAAACTGTTTTTTTATTATTTTTACCGACATTAAAATCTGAAATACGCAAAATTTAAAATGTTATATTGTAATTATATTTAACTGTACGTACGAACTAAGGAACCGGCGATTGTTCCTAAATAAATATCAAAATTTTCTAAGTTATTCAACATTTTAAATGCACGTGTATTCTGACATATGTCAAATATATAGTAGTGTTACCAACTTAATAAAAGTTCATTGATGCCATTGATGCAATATTAAAATATATGTTGTTATTTTAGGGAGATGCGTTATTAACAACTTGCGATTATAATACAGTTTCTAGAGAAAATATAACTTTAGGAGGATTTGCAATAAGCGATGAAATGTGTGTTAATTATATACATTATTTCCCTGCAACACCTTTAGAAGTTTGTAAAAGCGCAATAAGTGATCAAGCTTTATCAACTTATTTTCGTTACATGAACGAGTATATTATTCTTTTTAAAAATAAATACATATATTTGATATGTTTATTCATATTTCAGATGGGAAAATCAACAAACTAACGAAAAAAACGGAATTTCAGATAATTACAAAGCAATTCGTTGGACCCCAATCCGAGTACAATTTTTAAATAAATTGTATCATGAAGCACCGCTAAGCATGCAATGTAATATGTCCAGCGGAGATAGATTTCCAGGATATTGGGAAAATACTCCCGTTACAACAGTTTTATCCCCACTTCCGCCGCCAGTGCGTGATTGTAAAAATACAGAAAATAATGAAATGTAGAAATTAAAATATATATGTATAAAAAAATATCTAATAAAGCAATATTACAAAAAATAAAACAATAATTTATTAAAACCATTTTATTAAAAAAATGCATTATTTGTTTTTAAAATAGTTAATTGGTAAAACTGCTTTCTGACAGAAACATATATGATCTAAGGTATCATCATAAAAATGTTGTTAATTCATATGATGGTCTTGTTCGCGATAAAACTTCAAAAAATTCAGGATGATTTTTCCATTCGACGGCTGAATTAAATAATAATTGATTAATTACATGTCTCATTAAATTTATTTTTTCAACTCTAAGTTCGAGAGTTTTTTTTCGAGTATTATAAGTTGTATTTAATTGATTAGCTGCTTCAATTTTATTTTGTTCTTCTTGTAACTTAATTGTATGTTCTTGTTGTTGTATAAATAATTGTTCACTACATTTTGTATCCTCAGCAATTAAACGTTGTTGTTTTAAGTAAAGTTTTTGCACTTTTTCGTTTGTTTCTTTGATTTGTTTTAAATGTTCAATAATCCTTTGTTTATATTTTAAAAATTGTTCATCATCAGTCTTATTATCAACAATTTCCTTTTTAAAAAAATTATTTAATTCACATTGACGAAATAAACTTTCTTGAAACTTCTGTTTTATTAAAACTGTCATACTATCTTCTTTTTTTTTACTCAATTCGATTTTAGATTCATTGTTTTTTTCGGCAGTGATATTACAAGCAAATATATCGGCATTTCTACGATATACATCTAAGCAATGTTTACGTTCTTTAAGCGCTAGAATATGCTTTTCTATTGACTCTTCTTCATTTATAATTTCAGACATTTTACAACACAAATTTTAAAATTAATATTAAAAATTAACCAAACAAATCTTTGACGGTTAAATGATGCAAATTATGAAGTTTGTGCAGCAGGATAACCAACATATTTATAATATATAAATACATTTGATAAAATTATAGTTTAATTGTTTCGTTGTATTTCAATTTATAATTGTGTAATATTTTGAAATATATGTGATTTATTTAAATAATAAGTTGTCTTTTTATATTGTTGAGAACATTGTTGAGAAATTTAGGGATATTCGTTAGACCACCCAGAAACTTTTATAATAACGACAGATTCTGTTGGTTATGTACTAGTTAAAATGCGTATTTATATTTTTTAAACAATACAGTTTATAATTGTTCGTATTTAAAAATAAGTGTAATAATATAAATTAATTGTATTCTTGGCTATGGGCAAAATAAATAACTCTGTTGAAATAATACCTATTGATGGACCAAGTGGCTTGCATTCGCGGCAAATAGATCAACAACAGCAACGTGGAAATAAAATGAATTATATTATAAGTGATCCTTTTATAGTGCAACGAGTACGACAGGTAATAAATAAATCAATAATAAAAATCATTTCCATACCAACAGTATTAAAATTAATTTTAGTACTTGGAGGCAAATGTTGATAAAACTTATGTTGACATAACAGAAATGGCAGATTTTTTACAAAATAAATTTAAAGAATATACTCGTCGAAAACGCTCTGCATTTAGAGGACTTGTTAAAAAAGCTTATTCAATTGTTGTACGAAGCTACGGTACAGAATTTGCGCCAAGTTCTTCAGATAGTGAAGTTGAAGAATGCGAAGATGATGAAGAAGACGAGGTAAATATTTTATATTAATAATATTTATAGTTGAAATCGTGTTATGATTGGTTAAATCATTTGTTTTATATATAATGTCATATGTTTATATTTTTTTAAAGCAAAATAATACAATGAATAGCCAGTTATTACAAATGTACAATCGTGCCCCAAAAAGTATAATGCCGGTACAAGATGATAATGAATTAATTGATATAAGTAGCGATGATTCATCTGAATTACCGGAAAAATCATCAACTAGTGAAAAAAATAGCAATGGATCAGTTATGACGATGCCTGTTGAAACAATTTTAACAGAAAAGAAAACAGTTATTTCCCGACTGCCTAGTTCTAATTCAGTTTTAACATCAACTTCCGAACGAGGTAAAAAACGAAAATTAGATGTATCGTTGGGATCATCAAGTAGCAAACGGAAGAAAGAAGTAGCAATACAAGAATCTAATGTAACTTTCAAAGACGTTGGTGGTATTACTGAAGTTTTAAAAGATGTTTGTAAGTTATTACTACATGTGAAACACCCGGAGATTTATCGACAGATTGGTATTGCACCTCCTAGAGGATTTTTGTTACATGGGCCGCCCGGATGCGGTAAAACTTTATTAGCTAACGCAATAGCAGGCGAATTAAAAATACCTTTAATTAAGGTTGCAGCACCTGAACTCATTGGAGGTATATCAGGTGAATCAGAAGAACGAATCAGAGATTTATTTGAAAGAGCTGCTGAAAATGCACCATGTATTTTATTTATCGATGAAGTTGATGCTATAACGCAAAATCGACAACAAGCGCAGAAGGATATGGAACGAAGAATTGTTGCCCAG
Source organism: Pogonus chalceus (assembly GCA_002278615.1). Classification (NCBI taxonomy): domain Eukaryota; kingdom Metazoa; phylum Arthropoda; class Insecta; order Coleoptera; family Carabidae; genus Pogonus; species Pogonus chalceus. The sequence goes on from NEEE01003441.1 coordinate 47,285, forward strand.
CTACTTTCATGCTTAGATGGTAAATAAATAAATTCCAAATTTATTGCAATTATTAAATTTAAATTTTCAGATTTAAATCAAAACGAAAACGGTGACCGCGTATTAGTTATTGGAGCTACAAACCGACCGGATTCATTAGACCCAGCTTTACGTCGGGCTGGTCGTTTTGACCGCGAAGTTTGTCTAGGAATTCCAAATCTCGAAGCACGAATGGAAATTTTAAAAGTTCTTACATCTAAATTAAAATTATCATCAGATTTTGATTTTACGTTTATAGCGAAAAATAGTCCAGGGTATGTTGGAGCTGATTTAATGTCATTAACTCGAGAAGCAGCAATGGCAGCAATTAACAGGTTTATTAATTAAAATATTTAATTAAATTATTATGAACATCGAAGGATTTTTTTAGGGTATTTGCGAATCTCAAAAACACTCCACCACCACCTCCAAAAGTAGAAATTCCTACAAGTGTACCGGAAGAAAAAACTGAAGAAAAGAAAGAAGAAACACCTGCTGAAGTTACTAAAAAACCTGAAGAACCATCTGAAATTTTAACAATAACTGATTCTGTTGAAACTCCAGCTGTTGAAACCAAAGAACCGATAAATAAACCAGAACCTGTTGTAGTTATAGATTTTCAAAAAGCAACGTTAGAGGAATTAATTTCTTGGTTGCATGGACAAGCACCTTTAACGGATGACCAATTAAAAGATTTATGTATTAATTTGGATGATTTTAAGAAAGCGTTGAAATGTGTTCAACCTTCTTCAAAACGAGAAGGGTTTGCTACAGTACCTGATGTCACTTGGGAAGATGTAGGATCTCTTCAAGACGTTCGGCAGGAATTACAAATGTCTATTCTTGTAAGTTAACACTTAATATTTTAAAGTTTCGTATACATGTAAATAATTTTAGGCGCCAGTTCGATATTCTGAACAGTTCAAATCACTTGGTTTAACAACTCCTACAGGAGTTTTATTATGTGGACCACCAGGATGTGGTAAAACACTTCTAGCAAAAGCTGTCGCAAACGAAGCTGGAATTAATTTTATATCAGTCAAGGGACCTGAACTATTAAACATGGTAATACTTCCATAAAAAGACTTAAAAATATAAAATTAATACAAATTTAATTGTAGTATGTTGGTGAAAGTGAACGAGCTGTTCGACAATGTTTCCAACGAGCGAGGAATTCCGTACCGTGTGTTATATTTTTTGATGAATTAGACGCGCTATGTCCGAAACGTAGTGATTCAGGAGAAGTAAGTGCATTGAAAAATATTTAAATCAATAATTATTATGATTAATTTGTAGGGAGGCGCAAGTATGCGAGTTGTTAATCAAATGTTAACAGAAATGGACGGAGTCGAAGGCCGAAACGGTGTATTTTTAATGGCTGCAAGCAACCGGCCGGATATTGTAGATCCAGCTGTTTTAAGACCAGGACGTTTGGATAAAATATTATATGTAGGTTTACCGACAGCGGAAGATCGAGTTGATATATTAAAAGCTATTACAAAGGTTAATTCCTCCGAAAAATATAAAATTTAATTTATACATCTTGTAAATAAATTACAGAAAGGAACACAACCATTATTAGCGCCAGATGTTAACTTAGAATTGATAGGAAAATGTGAACAATGCGACGGTTACACAGGAGCTGATTTAGCTGCATTAGTCCGCGAAGCAGGAATAGAAGCAATTAAAGAAATTATGGTTACAGGAATACAAAATGTACCGATGGTTACAAATGAGCATTTCACTAAAGCAATCGGAAAAATTCGACCGTCGGTGTCTGAACGGGTAAATCATTCATTAATACATAAATTTTACGTAAAATTCTATTAAAAATTTTTTTTTCCAGGATCAAAAACATTATGAAAAATTACGAAAATTATATGGAACTGTTAAAAATTCGCCATTATTAACGGAAGAGGAAATAATGGAATGTTCGTAATTATGTTATGTTTATTAAAAGCACTAAATAATTAAGGATTACTAATGTTGTAAGCTGTAAGTTTAATTTTAGCAAAATTATTATAATATCAAGAGTATTTGTATTTAAATAATTTTATTGTTATTGTTAAGTGAATAATGAACGCGTTTATTGTATTTATCTTAAAGAAATTTTTTTATATATTAATATACTTTTTTTGTTTTTTTATTTAGATTTATACATTTATTTGAAATGTAATATCGAGACAATACATGTAGTTAGATAGTTAAAATTTGATTCCCGTATCATTGTTAGTAATCCCTAGTTATTATACAATTAATATATTTGTATTGTATTCAAATGTTTGTATTTTGAAAAATTTAATGGATATAATAAATGCATTTTCCATTAAAAAAAATTACTTTTATTTATTTTTTAAAGAGTCGGAATGGTGGGGCGGAGGAGTCCACTACTCAAAAAATCATGTTTCAGTGGTGGAGTTGACTATTTTTCAGTCCTGTTATATTAAAAAATATTAAAATAATTAAGAAGTCCGATTTGTGGGGCGGAGGAGTCCATTATGATAGCTATATTGTATATTAATAAATTAATAAATATCTGGGTATTAATAAATTCATGTAATAATTTTTCTTATTAAAATTTAGTTAAATGAAAGTCAAAGTAGCGGGGTGGAGGAGTCTTGTGTATTAAAATATAAATAAATATTTAACTGAAAATATTTCTAACTTAATTTCCTGGAGTCAAAACAGTGTGACGGTTGAGTTCACGGCTATAGTGTAATAATTTTAGTCATTAAAATATCGTAGTAGCGGGGTGGAGGAGTCTATTATGGTAGCTTTATTGTATGTAATATAATTTTAATAAATATAAATATTTTCCTGCAAATATTCCTAATTTGATTTCTTGGAGTCGTAACAGTGGGGCGGTGGAGTTCACAATTACATAAAAGTGCAGTTTGTATACTTCTAATTTGATATTTTGGAGTCGAAATAGCGAGCCGGTGGAGTCCATGAGTCTGTAGCCGTTGCTTATATATAGAATAAAATAAAATAATAGTTCAAGTATTTTTTTTATATTAAAAATTTACAATAACGGAGATATTTGGACAATACATTCACTTAAACTGATTTGTTGGAACATTAAAATGTGATGCAAAAGAATTCACAAGCTATCAGGTAATTCTAATGATGGGGCGGAAGAGTCCGCTGTGATAACTGTATCGCTTATTTATAAAACACAATAAAGTGATAAGACAAATATTTTTGTTTATATTAACAAAAATTTACATTTACGTCGATTTCTGAATAATATAATCATGTGCAGCTCTGATTGCTTCAAAAGCTTCTTCAGCAACATTTTCAATTTGACTAGCTGGTATATCAAAACCTTCTTTGCCTCCCCCAGGAAGTTCTATTGTATACGCGAACGGTATGCCAGCAACGCCTTTAACCCAATCTTCACTATCCCCAGATGCTTGATATAAAATCTCATTGCATTCGCCTACGTCGTATTTACGGCCGTTTACTTTTTCAATTGCATCTCTCATTATTTCACCAATTGCTTGGAGTTCATCGCTATCGTCTGGTGGTGTTGTTGTGTAACTCCACGGGTATAAAATAAAATTACCGAAACTATGCAACGACAGGTACAGTTTTATTTGGTTCTTATGTTCTAGAAAAAAATCTTTTAGTCCAACTGTTTCTGGCTCGGAGAATGCGCCACGTCCTGCGTAAATTTCGGAGCATTCGTCTGCACTGGAACCTCCTTGCATCCAGTGGAAGTTGAAGTTTCTGTTAAGGTCTACGCCGCTGCAGTATTTACCTTTTGAGCGGTTTTTGCGCCAGAAACGGTCCTAAACTTAAGAGGTGATTTTTCATGAGTTTTTCAACTTTATTGGACATTAAGTACATTGTAAATTGTACAATTTGTAATGTACATTCAAGCTTTTTGTCGATTTTAAAAGGTTCATTTTTCGCAAACATCTCGAAATTTAAAGAAACATTAAAATGCTGCCGAATTTGTTTATATCGCTTGGCGTATAATACATGTATGGACTACAGCCGATAAATTTTAAAATAATATAATGTATATGAATAGTTTTTGTCGATTTTAAAAGGTTTCTTTCTTTACCGAGTATCTTAAAATGTATTATAATAATTTGTTTTCTGATAGAAGTTGATATATTTCGAATAAAGCAAAGTATCTCAATGGTTTCAAACGAAAATAAATAAATAAAAAAAATTCGAAATAAACTAATGTACATAAACGGTTTTTGTCGATTTTAGGAGGTTCATTTCATTATAAGTAACTCTTAATACAAAGAAACATTAAATTGTATCTAAAAATCTATTTGCATCAATTAAATTCTAAATCAATAATGTACAATTTGTATACATAAAAATGTCGACAAATTTTAAACTAAAAATAANTTATAGATTTCTTTTGTATATATTATTAAATTTTATAAAAGAACAAAACTATATTAGCGAAGAATTAGTGAGCGAATAAATAATTAAAAAAATACTTAACTGATTTCCTGGAATAAACATAACCATCAGGATTCATTAAGGGAATAATATACCAATCTAGGTTTGTTAACATTTCATGGTTATCGGTGTTATTAACTAATTGATGAATTATATAGAATGCCGTAGCAGACGTAATCCATTCTCTTGCGTGAATGCCAGCATCAATAAGAATTGCTGATTTGTTGTGACTTGACGTTTTTTTCGATACTTTTACACCATAAATATCACGTCCTTCTATTGTTCTACTAACTTTGAATAAGTTTATAAACGATGAATAATTTATTTCTAATTCTTTTAAGTATTCGTTCATCTGAGGAAATTTTTTTACATGTAAATTTCACAATTAATGATACAAATTTAAATTAATTTCAGAAAGATTTTTAAATAAAAAACGATCATTGTAAAAGTCTTCTTATAATGCGAATATTTATTAGCGGTTTTTGTCGATTTTAGAAGATTTATTATTTTACTATACCCAAGAAACTTAAATATATCATTAAAGTCTATAAAGAATGGTGTATATTTCATATAAAGAAAAAAATCGATGTATTTCGAAGAAAGTTAAGTATATAAGAGGTTTTTGTCGATTTTAGAAGGTTTATTATTTTGCGTATATCTCTAAATATAAAGAAACACTAAAATAAACCCAAGAAACTTAAATATATAATTAAATTTTATAAAGATTAGTGTATATTTCATAAAAGGATTTTTGTCGATTTTAGAAAATTTATTATTTTGCGAATATCGCTGAATATAAGGAAATACAAAATATATCTAAGAAATGTACATATATAACTTAATACGATAGGTAAATAAGGTGTACGCTTTTTAAAGGCACAAAAATCGATGAATTTTGGAATGAAACTAAGCATCTCAATAATTTTTGTTGATTTTAGAAGGTTTATTTTTTTGGCGAATATCTCTAAATATAAGGAAATACTGAAATATATCTAAGAAATCTATGCATATCTCTAAATTCCTTATAGACTAGTCTATATTTTGTGTAGACATAAAAATCGATAAATTTTGAGAAAAAGCGAAGTAAATAAATATTTTTTGTCGATTTTAAAAGGTTTAGTTTCATTCGAATACCTTTAACTATAAANAGAAAAAGAAAAGTAAATAAATAATTTTTGTCGATTTTAAAAGGTTTAGTTTCGTTCGAATACCTTTAACTATAAACAAAAACTAAAATATTTTCAAGAAATGTATGACTATTTATAAATACTTTATTGATAAGTATGTATATATTTTTATGTAAGGACAAAAATCGATACATTTCGGAAATATATAGAGATAATTAAAGTTTTTTGTCAATTCTGCAAGTTTCTTTTTCTCGCGAATATCTTACAGAAAGAAACACTATTACTTATGCGTATTATTAAATTCAAAATAGTTTGTGGAGAGTCAAAAATCATATAATCGCAAAAAGAGCAAAGTATCTTAACGTTTTTGTGTCGATTTTAAATTTCAAAATATAAAATTCTGTATAAATTTTATGTAAGGTCATATTTTAAAGTAGTCGAATAAATAAAACATGAAATACTTACATCATTATAAGTATTATATTGATTTAAATGAAAGTAATTTTGAGCTTCTTTGTCAACTCTAGAAAGAGTTTCTTGATCTTCAAAACTACAAATAACAAACATTGAAATCAAGAGAAAAATTAAAAAAAAAAGCACTTCACATCACCTCCCAACATTCTCAATCATTTCAGCATAATCTAAATTATTGTCGTTTAAAACAACTTGAAAATTGTCCAATAAATCAGGTGCCACCATTACTATATTCGAATAATTGACTAATTTACATGTTGACCAAAAGTCAAAACGATCTGACGCGTGTAATAATTCGAGGACTTTTTGTTGCTCTTCAGTTCTAGGTATTATTTCAAAGACTTTGTAACTGAAATGTTGTTTATTATAAAATTTATCTTGTGAAATATTTGATTAAGAAATACCCGTTATAATGTACACAAAAACTTGGTTTTATTATTATTGTTACGAACAATAATAATTGTAATTTTTTGGTAAACGTAATTTTTTTTTGCATTTTGATAATATGTTCTAAAGAAATAAGTAATTTATAAAGCTATTGATTTGACAAAATTGACAGTATTAATTGTCAAAATGACATTGTTGCTAAATGGAAAATATTTAAGTATATTAATTATGCAAAATTAAATCTCAAAAAATTTGACATTATTTATAAGTACTTATATATCTGTGGTCAAAATTAAAATAGCTAATTCTATGTATTTCCAAGAATTATCCAAAAAATAGGATATTAGTTACCTAAAAATAGCTTATGTTCAAATCTTATATGAGAAAATTGCAAACTTAAAAAACTAATAAAATAGTTTCGTTCGAAGTTGAAATAACTAAAATATACATTTGAAATGTTTAATTAAACTTTTTAGAATTATTCTTAAAAGGTTGATAAAAGACTTATAAATTAATAATAATAATAGTGAGCTCTTAAATAATAAGTAAAATTTATTAATATTATATTGTTACAAACTTGAGTAACATTTTTATCCAAAGTTTAGATTTATTTAATTTCTTATTTTCTTCTTCAATATTATTATATTGATT
>NEEE01003680.1:0-31635 GCA_002278615.1 Pogonus chalceus
TTTTTGCAGCTCGATTTTGTATCAGGAATATATGTTCTAAAAGAAGTAACGTCACTAAAATTTTTTTCACTCTCTTTGTAAATTATATACTATCACTTTGTTAAAATATGTTATTTATTTCTTTTTACTTCTGTGATCCTGATACAAAATCCGGTTTTTAAAATCGGTTATTTTTTCAATTTGAGAGATTAATGACCCTACGTTTAGAGTTTCAATATCTTAGAATCATAAGCCTTAAACGATCTTTCAAAGAGATTCAGAAGGGTTTTTGAATCATTAGCTTATCAATAATGATACAAGTAATTTTGCATCTTTGGTGTTCCAGAAGTGGTTTTGAATACGTGGTAATCCGAAAGTAGTTTTTCGTCATATGAACTTTTGGATCATTTTTCATGATTTAATTATTTGTATGAAATTTTAAATATCTATAAATATTGATACAATAGTCATAAAAAATCGTTCTTTTGTTTCTAGGATAAAACAATATTTATAGATTGTGAAGCTTCTTATTCGGAATCCTTAACAAAAACAGAAAATTAATTAAATCCTTCCACCTCTTCAAGGTGTTGCTTCACTTAGATAGGGTTAAGTATTTTCAGCGGCGGCCTTAACCATAGCAAGGCTCCGGGCAGCAGATTTTTGCGATTTCCGTATCTATTGAGCAAACAAGAGTAGTCCTCCGAAAAAAGTAGATTTGCAATCACGGCTGTCGGTTAAAATTTTTATGGGAACGTGAATTTAGAAAATTATCTTAAGACAATTCTTTTACAAATATTTAAGTACTTTTCTTTTATTTAAATTTTACTCGTCATAATATAAGCATTATAGTTTTTACTATATACATTATAAATTTGGCAGTACATAAAAGTGCCGCGGCACATTTGCTAAAAAATATGGCAATAGAGAATTAAACGGCGAATGCAATGCCGAAGACCGTTTCTTAATATCGGTCTTCGTTTTCGAGAAATTTGCAAAAAATCTAAAATTGCTTAAAATTAGTTAAAATCGTAAAGTTATAGCCTTCCTTTTTTTTCTTAAAAATAGAATAATTTTAAGTATGTCTGAACTTCAAATAATATTGTAGAGAATTTAACGGCGAATGCAATGCCGAAGACCATTTTTTATTTTCTCTCTTGGATTTCGAGAAATTTGTAAACAAATCTAAAAATGCTTAAAATTATTAAAAGTTGTAAGGTTATAGTCTTCCTTTTTTTCTTAAAAATGGATTAATTTTAAGTATGTCTGGACTTTACATAATATAATAGAGAATTTAACGGCGAATGCAATGCTGAAGAACGTTTCATTATATTAATCTTAATATTCAAGGAAACTAAAAACTTTTCGTATATAATTTATTAATAAAATACAATATTTGCTATTTTTTAATTTTTAAAGTTTTTAAATTTAATTAATATTAATATTTGAAGTTATAATTTCTTATTTATTACTTTGTATTTTAATAAATTGATTTTATTTGAAAATTTAAAATTAAAATGAATTTATTTAATTGTTATTAATTTAAATCTAAGTTTAAGTTAAATCAGTTTTCACACTTTTATAATTCATTATATCCCATAGTCTCAATTAAAATATTTATACTTTCATTTTAAAAATTGTGTATTATATTTCTGAACTTATTTTAAATTAAAATTGTAATTTATAGCCATAAATAATTTATTTTTATTTCATATGAGTGAATTTAAGTTGATAGAATTTATTTATTAGCTTTATTTAAAAAAATTATAATCGAAATTTATTTGCTTAACAATTATTTATTCAAGTTTAAATTAAATCATTCTATTATATCCTTTCAGAATTCTTTTAAATTCAAAAGTTTAACTTGAAATAAGTAATTTTCAATTTAAAATACTTTAAGTTAAAATTATTTTTTATAATTATTAAAAAAAAATTGTGAGAGTCTATTGGTTCTTACTCTTATTTCATTAGAATAATTAAGCCCTGCTACCACGTCAAGGTTGACTCTCATAAGCAGAGTAATTTTTTTTTAAGGACAAAAAAAAATTTTCAAAAAACAAAACTTTTTTACCTATAAAGAAGAAATATGATTAGTTACATGACAAAAAATATTACAACATACAAAGTTACAAAAAAAATGCACAAATCAAAATTGACCAAAATATAAACAAATGCAAAAAATAAAATAAAATAAATGTTAACAAATAAAAGTAAACCAAAATATATGTATCGCAAATAAATCACAAGCAAATATAAAAGCAAGCAAAATATATAACCACGTATTATGTAAACAAGCAAAATATATCAGCAAGCAAATAAATTCGTAAAGCAACATACTAAGGCATCATGATGCCTGAAGCAAAAAACAATGATTAGTACATATGTATATAATTGTACCTATGAAGAAATCATTACTCTCTTCGTATTCGTAGACATAATTTTTCCTTTAATATGCTACTTTGTCGTCGATACAAAATTTTAATGATTTTAACCCTCAAAAAAAATATAATTTTGATAACGCCAGTACACGATAACAAGGGCCCAGAATAAGGAACACAAAGGGAATCAAAATAAAACAAATCATCCCTCGAAGTACTAATCTTGCCCGTTCTGTGAGGACCAACAACGGTGATCATACGTCTCGGCACCCAAGCTTACCATACTGGTAAAGCTATAGTTTCCCCCCCATTCTGTTTCCCTTTCTCCTGTCGAAATCAAAAACCATCATGGCCAAAATTGAAAATTTCAATAAACATCATTTCATTTGATTTAAAAAATACCCTTAAATGAAATAATTTTTAATGATTTTTCTGTAAAATATGTAACTTTTATTCCCTATTATCTAATAATGCAAAAAAAAAACATTTTTGTTTTAATTATTCTATTTATAATTTTATAGAGATTAGGTCTCGCAACTGATGACGGGAACAGAGTGAGTTCTCGAAACGTCTTGCAACTAATAAAAATTAAGATTTTGTTTCTATAATTTTTATTCTTATTACACTGACAATGGATACAGTCCTATTAAAAGTATCTAATAACCTATTTATAATCATTCATAATAGTTTTAAAGTCTATTTAATAAGTTTAAATTTCTTTTTTCATGATTTGTCTTCTTTTTTTCTTAAAAATGGACTAAATTTAAGTATGTTTGAACTTTACATAAGATAATAGAGCAATCTTTTTTTGAACGATTTCAAAATTTTACGTCACACAAAGCTAAGTTTAAAAGATAAGTTATTTTTTTTTTTTGTTTAATTACCAATTCCTTTTAAAATAATTTGTATTTTTTAATTTGCTTTTTAAATTATATTATTTAATAATAATTAGATAATAAGACACTCGATGATATTCTACAATTTTTTTTTTTGTTTATTTCGATTATAGTTCGGTAGTTAAACAATCATCAGGAAATTTTAGAATGTAATTCTTTTTTACTCGGGTTGTTGCACGATCCCTCGGGCGATTGCCCTACTCGCCACCCCCTAAGACCGACACTACATCACAATCATCGTATTTATTAAAAATACTATTACAAATTAAATTGCACTTCAACAAGTGTTATATTTAAATTTTACAATTAGTTATCACTTGTCTTGAATCATTTTTTAATTCTTAAAAATAGTAAGACATAGTCTCAAAACAAATTAAATCTACAAAAGTCAGAAAAGCGCAGAAACTCATCGTTTAAGTTTATTATTCGAATGATACTTAAAGTTATTGAAATATATAAGTATCCAAAGAAAAAAAATCACATTTATCTTATTTACCACTAGTTTTTAAATATATTTTAAATATACAAAATTGTAAGCTATAGTTTCAAATAAAATATTATTGGATGCATACGTGGGTAACCACCTAGTTGACTCGTTCGTAGGCTTTCTTACTTCGCTTTAATCCTTACCTCTTCGTCATACTTACTTAAATCCGTTCTTACTGAACTAGATGGGGATGACAGTACAGTAATCCCTATGTCGGATAAATCGTACCATATGAGAAAGATAGATTAAGTTGCTATGTATATTTTAATATAAAATAATTAAATAGGACAAAATTTGTTTTTCATAATTTCTCAATATTATTTAAAAAGTGCAAAACTTTAAAAGATACTTCAATCTTTATTATATAATCAAAAATAAGAATACATAACAAGAGAAAATAAATAAAACGAACAGTTTTATTTTTACAATTTTCGTTAATTCCGTAATTAGTCAGATTTCTCTAGACTATCAGCTTCATCCTGTTTTTCAAATACTGATTTGTCAGAACTTTCAACTGATCGTGTAACAGATACTTCTTTTTCTGGAGGAACTTCTTCGTTTTCCAAGAATTTTTCCCAATTATCTATCCGCTTTGATATTTGTGCATCTGTTTCAGCAATTCTAATAAAAGAAATATATTATAAGAAAACGATAAAGAAAAATTTATTAATATTAATAAAATGTGAAAAGAGCAACATTTTCCACCCAGAAATTAAATGTTAAAAAACTAGCAAAACAATCATTTTACCAACACTTTTTTATTAAAATATGATTCTTTATCATAAATCAAAAAATATATAACTTTTAATGTTTTTGGTAAATATTTTATTCATTATTTTGTTACTAAATGTATCAGAAATAATAAACAATTACAAACTAAGCAGGCAACGATTCCTTATATTGTTTATATTAAAATATAAAAATATATCGAATACTCATATAGAGCATGTTAAGTTTTACTGTACAAAAAAAATTATAACTCTCCTAAAAGTTCTTGTGGATAAATATTTTTTTCATTATTTTGTTACTTAATATTTCTGAAATAATATCCAATTAACAAATTGCGCAGGCAATGATTCCTTTTATTGTTTATTTTGAAATTTAGAGTAAAAAAATTTTTTACTGTAAACANCCACCTTCTGAGTCACTAGAACCAATGACAAGGGCCTTATATACAAAATTGATAGACAATACACAAAATTATAAAAATTTAAGTAAATTTAAAAAACTACTTTTGCAAACAGAATAAACAAAACAGTTCCATATATTTTTGCACATGGCTGTATATATATATATATACATATATTTTTCAAAATAAACATTATAAAGAATAATGAAATAGTGTAGCTAGAATAATTATTTTGGGAGTTTTCTTAACATTTAATTTCTGAATGAGAATTCAGATTCTGAATAGTGTTGCTCTTTGCAAACCAGTAAATTGAAATACGTACTTGAATTTAGTTTTTCCGTCCCATATTTCTGCTGTTAATTTTCTTTGGTTAAACCAGCGACCGTTCAAAAGATTAACAACTTCATCTGCTTCTTCAGGATCTTGCATAGTTATTTGAACTACTCCTTCTGGATGTCTCTAAAATTTAAACCAACATTACATATTAATGTTCAGGTTGCATATATGTACATATCTAGTAAATATGTTAAACTAAATGTTATTTTGTAATAATTTAGATGTATTTTTAACAAATAAAAAAATATATTTTAAAATATATAGCAAAATATTTTTATTTATACTATTAATAAAGTATACAATTCATAGAAAAATATAATATAGTTTTAAAATGATTAGTCACTTACATCGTACAGAACAACTCTTTTTACTTGTCCACATTTACCGCATTCTTCTCTCAGATCTTGTTGATACTCCAAGATTAATGAAACATCTTTGTCAAATATTGATGGTTCAAAGAAATTTTTTACAATAACAATACGTTCATGTTTTGATCGTTCTCCACGCATTTTTTCAGGTCTCCAATCAAATAATCTGAAAAAAATGTTTATTTTTTGAAAATTAATGAAATACTTTTAAAACAAATCTATTGTAATTTTTATGAGTTTTATTGTAATTAGACGCATTTTAAAAAATATAAATACAGATATTTTTATTAATTAATAAATAGTAAAATATTATTTATGGATTAATTCGTTAATAAATGATAAGCATTTTAATTTTCAGAAAATTTCTTTTATTATATTTATTAACTTAGAAATTTGTCACAGAAATTCTTTTATATCGTTAATATATAAAATATTAAAATATAAGTATCTTAGTAGGTTCGTGATTTCATTTAAACTCTAACAAATTATAAATATAAATGAGTTACATTTTTAAAAGGTCGGGAAATTTTGTTGCTGTTTATTTTACTTGTATGTTTTTAAATATATTTACTATATTATTATTATAAATAATATCAGTTATCATGTACTTCAAGAAAACTATACACATTATGTTGTTAATAGATACTTTTAGTAGGACTTTATCCATTGTCAGTTGTAATAAAATAAAAATTATAGAAACAAAATTATCTTTAAATTTTATTTATTGCAAGACGTTTCGAGAACTCACTCTGTTCCCGTCATCAGTTGCGAGATTTAATGGTCTTGCAAATAATAAAAATTAAAGGTAATTTTGTTTCTATAATTTTTCTTTTATTACAACTGACAATGGATAAAGTCCTATTATAAGTATCTAATAACGAGTTATCATTGTCAACAAATCCCTATAAACATTATTTTGTACTTTAATTTATATGTTGAAAAGTAGTATTATAAAACTGACAAACAACTTGTAAAAGGAAATAATTTTATTTTTAGTTACTAACTAAAAACAACAGTGTTTGATAAGGAGGGAATTAATATAATATTAGTCCAGTAAAACAAACATTTAACTGTGCCTTTTGGGTATAAATTTTTATAAATTATTTCTTGTTGTTAACTTTTATAATAAAAAAATTATAAGCAAAAACAAATTAATGCACTTTAAGCGAAATATATTTTTTTCTGTTTATTTTATAGAAAATTTACTTATGAGCTTTTTTTATAGAGCTATTTTTAATATTTTGATGTGTTTTTGTGCCTCAATGCGTTGAAGGAACCAGGGAAAGACATTATATAAGTCTTTAAAAATTTTATTTTCAGTTAATTTAAACACATTTTATAAATAAATTTCGTAAAATATAGATAAATAAAGATATGCATTAATGAATTATGTAAAATAAATACAAATAGAATTTTTATACACTTATATACCTCTTTTACCTGTAAGTTACTTCGCTTTCAGATATAAAAACACATCAAAATATAAAAAAAAAGTATAAATATAAGTATATTTAATTATTAGTTGAAACAGGCTCAATGAAAAGCTTACAATTAGGTGTAAATTTTCTATAAGATAAATAGAAAAAAAAAAAAAATACGTTTAAGGTGAATTCGTTTAGNATTACAAAATTTTGAATAAAAAATTAATGTAGATAATATTATTATCTAGAAAAAAAAACTTTTTACAAATTGACTACACCTTTATTTTCAAAAGCGAGAGAAAGGGATTACACCCCAACCGCGAAAATTCAAATTTAAACTTAATATTTACTCTTCTATTCAAACCCGTTTTTGACGCCGAATTTAATGGACAATGTTATATATTTAAAATAAATAAAATCATAATTATAAAACTAATAAAAAATAAAATAAATAGAAAACTTACTTTTCTTGCATTTTCTTGATCTTATCCTTATCTTTCCTTCTTTTCTTTTTCGGTTTCAAACTTGGATTGTATTCACCTTTCATTTCAAATTTTGCTCGTTCTACAGTTAACCGTTTTCCTCGATAAAGATATCCATCTAACAGATTCAATGCTAGCTCAACAGATTCGATCTGAAAAAATTAAAACTATTTTTATAAAAATAAAAATTATAAATGTTTATATTATTAAGATGAATGAATAAATACATATTTTAAACCAATATAAATACAAATCGTATGATAAAAATAGAATAGAAAATAATAAAATACAAAAGCAATGCGTAAATTGTTAAACAAACAGAAACAGTACGTGTTGTTTTGTATAAATAACAGTTTTCTATACTTGATTTATTTGTTAATAATACACAAATATGAAATTTAAAAAATAAATTATTCTTTTTCAAGGTTTAGTCCGAATTTAATCAAAATTTGTTTATTTTATTTACGATTTAAATACAAGTAATAAACACTTTAATGACATTTTTATAAATAAATAATTAAATATATCTTATATATGTATGTGTGAATTTGCGTGTCATTTTGTAAAATAATAAAAATACTATATTTGATGACATAATATATAGCTGTAGCGTTTTTAGCGTAGAATTTTATTTACGATATTTATCATTTATGTATGTCATTTATTTTACGACTCTTAATAGTGACTTAAGAATGAATATTCAAGGTTGTCTATGCAAAATATATTTTACTCATAGCCGCAATACGTATTTTTTTCTTATAACAAAGAAAATCATTATGTCTATAAAATAAAATGAAGTGTTAAAAATTATATAATATAAAGAAAATTAAATGATTAATCAAACAATGAAGTATATTTTTTTCAAACTAATATAATACTAAGTCAACAGCAAAATTACTAAAATTTATAAATAAAAAAGAAAACAAGAAAAAAAAATTTTTTTTTAAATTATCAAAGAGGTTATCTTGCTAAAATAAATTGTACAATTTACAAGAAATAAAATAGGGAATAAATCAAAATTACTAGAGAATATTAACAATAAGTACAATAAAATAAAATAAAAAAGGAAAATAGATTATTTATTTAATCATATAATTTTTTAATCATTGTACGTTTACATGGTACCATCACGCGATCTGTATCGTTTTAAATGTTCCGAAAAGCCGCTTTGTAAAGAAGTAACTAATGTTAACAAAACCTGCGTATTTTTCGAATAAAGTTGAGACGTACTTCACATTATTGAAAAGCATGTTAACTAAGCGTTAAGAAGATGAAAAATATTATAANAAATTTGCTTATTATTATGTAATTACACTGATTCGTGGCGATAACTATATATTCGGAATTATATGCCAAAACATATTTTAATCCTATTCTAGTAAATATTTAAATAAACTTATTTCATATAACTACTAATTAATAAATACGGTTAATCTAGAATAATCATGCCACTAAAATTATAGATGACTGTGACAAAACATTTATTTTTATAAAACATAATAATATTTAAATACTTTTTACAAATTGACTGTGGAAAGCTAGAATGTATTTAAATAAATATTGAAATACGGTCAATAGGATCATAAAATTATTTACGAGTATATTTTTCGGACATTCATAAAATTTGGATTGCTAAATTTTCAATTTTATAGTGTTTGCAGTATTGCATCATACAAAATTGTATATTATACAATATTTAACGTAATTTATTAACTTAAAATAGTATGTAAGTATCTTTTACTTTAGTAAATTATCTAGAAAAGATAGGAATCTTATTTCATTTGATGAAATAAAATAACAGATAACATAGAATTTAAGTGATTGATAGATAGAGTAAATACAAGTTTTATCTTATTCACTGCAGTAATTACTTTTGTAGCTCATAAAACAACTTGGTATCAATAAATATTTTTTTCATTTATTTTAATGTTTTATTAATAAATAAAATATGGATTATGTTCATAGCAATACCGGCTTATAGATAAAATTAATGAAGAAGCTACTTAAAAAATTCTAGCAATTGTTTTAGTATTGTGTAGAATAAAAAAAAACATATAAAAAGAAAATTTATGCATTAAATTGATAAAATTTAATAAGGAATCATCATCTTACACTTGTTATGCAAAAACGGCACTGCGTGAGCAACAGTTCTTTCTCTACCCAGCGTAAAGATTCTTATTCGAACATATGCATTTACTCAGTCTAACTCGAAACTATAACTAATTCAAAATATAATTTTATTCTAATACCATATTTCACCATTTATAAAAACGGAGATTTAAATAAAGAAAATATATTTTTTCTGATTAATATTTTTTTTAATTCCTACTTTTCTTTAAAATGTTTATAATTCTGTTAAAAACGAAAACAAAGCATTTCATTAAGGTTGTTAAATTATAATTAGGTATGAAACCTAATCTCTCATAAGTAACTTTGGACATATCTTTATAGTATTTTATATAATACATTTGAATAAATATAAAAATTGCGTGATCTCATGATATATGTAAATATATTTTTTATAAAAAGAATTATAGGAATTAATATAAGGTAAAGTTATTCTAATTTTTCATATCTTCATTAATATTAAATATACTATTAAGATAGGTCAATGTACTAAGATTAAAATTATTTGTTTTTTGCTGCTATTAATAGAAAAAAGTATAAATACATATATTTTTCGATAATTAAAATAATAAATTTAGTTGAATATTGATTACGAGATATGACATTCTTAATATTATACTTAAAGTTTATCATAAGATATTTATTGCTACTATATATTTATAAGTGCAGAATCATTCTAACTGGTTCCGGAATTGAGACCATCTTTTAATATTTTGGGACCGATTTTTTAATAGATCTTTAACCAGTTTTTAGCTGTTCTATCTTTCGAATTATTTCCAGTACATATAATTTTAGTAATTTCTTTATTTCTCTTATTAACTAAATGTGAATCGCTTTTGAAAAACTTTTCTTATAGAATCTGATTAATTTCAAAGTTATTCATCAATAAATGTTATTAATTTGTAAATTTTTTAATCAGTCGTTTATCGATCATAAAAACTGAATTGATCTTTTAATTGTTTTCAACCCACAGTTCATCGATTTTAGTCGCTTTTTAAATCGATTTAAAAACTTTCTGTAACTGATCTTTAAACCTTATTTGTAATCTATTTTTTTCAGAACCAGCTTTAGCCGGTCTTTTCAGATATTAAAAATTTGTTTGGTATGACCTTTATATGGCTGGTAGTACGATTGAGTTCAGTAATTGAAGAAAGTTGTCACTCATTTTTAATCAAAGTTTACAGTTACCTAATGACTGTGACTTGTACAGCTTGCTTCAAGTTCTGAAATCAACTAATCCAAATCTTTCAAATCAAGTTTTAGCTTAAGCGGAAAGACCACTGGTAGTACGCAATAGAAAAAAACAATGTTTCGTTGTCACACTAAAGCCCGACCTAAATATTAATTTAATTTTTAAATTTTAAAAATAAATGTTTAATTTACTGATCTCTTACGTTGAATTTGAATTATTTGTATTAATAAATAGTTCCAAAATGTAAACACATAAACACAAGTAATCAAAATAAAAAATAAAAATATTTAAGTCCGGTCTTAATAGGAAAACGAAACGTTTATCCTACTGCGCGATACTAGTGTTTTTTCCACTTTAGCGAGTAAAGAAGGATAGAAAACACAGTTTTTTTACTGAAATATTATTATAAAATATATTAGGTTATACATTGTACGAAAAAACTACAAAAATATTTATTTCAAGTTTAAAATACTCAATATAAATATAAGAATCCAACAAAGTGGTTTAAATTAACATTTATTTAAATAATAATGATAATTTAAGTTTATTATTATAAAGATACAATAATATTTAACATAACAAGAGTGTTCAAGTACTCAAAAGCAATAACAAAATATTACAAAGTTTTTAAATATAGTTGTATTATATGGACAGAGATAAATTGTCTAATAGATATAACATTTTACATTTACCTTTAAAAAATCAATTTTCTTAAATGTTTTTACGTAATAGATAATAACTTACGATGTTATTAATCCATAGCATTAATAAACATAAACAGATATAATATTTTAAATTCATGATTTCATTTAAAAGTATAAACAAATTTAGAATATTCTACATAAAAGGTACAGGTGCGGCATATTACATATGCGAATGATTCATAAGTCGGTGTCAGCCTCTCAACACAGACAATCACCACCTGTTGTCTAGTGCATATTTGCCTTTTATGAACCATAATATTCTTCCATCGAAAGTGAAGGCAAATGTACGGTAAAATTAATTTGCAGATTACTCTCTACTTAGTAATTATTTGCCAATAAATATTGATTTGTTTGCTATATTATATTATATACAAGACTGGAACTTTTGTTATAGTTGCTTAAAATTAAAATAATAATTCAGTTTATAATAAAAAAATTAAAACAATGGTAGTAACAAGAGTGATTTTGTGGATATAAAGTAAAAATATTTTTTAAGAAATATAAAATAAATCATTCCTAACTAACACTAAAACCAATTTAAATAATATTCTTGAGACCATGAATAGAAAAGATTTACTTCTAAGAATCGTTTGGCATTCTGAGACAGTATATTCACTATATTGTAAATATTTATGATTTCCTATGAATGAAATAATAAAAAATATGTCAGATTTCGCATATTATTCAGTTTATATTTAAATTTTAAATTAAATTCATTAATAAACATACATTTTTAATTGTTATGTAAAAGTTTTCGAAAAGAAAATCGTTTCGTAATTATTTTAAACGAAATAAAGTATTTAGATTTGTTATCAAAGACAAACTTAGAAGTTTCGAAAATTTCCTACATGATTTAACTAATATAATAATTTTTTCTGAAACTTTTTTTTGAAAAATTTCGTTATAAAAAAGGGAAAAATTAAAAATTTACGTAAAGTATAATTTTATGCAACTATGAAAAGTTAAAATTATATTTTAATTTTATAATTAACTTTTATAAAAGTAAACAAATAAGTTATCAAATACAAATAAAACTATAAAATATAATTAATATATTAATAAGCAATTGACAAGTAATTAATTAAATTACTACGTAGAAATGAAACAAGTTTAAAATTAAAGTAAAATTTTCAAATAATGAATTATAATTTTCAAGGCAATATTTAATATTTTCTATATTTGAAAATATAATTATTGATATTGTTTAACTTGATCCATAAATAAAATAGCAAGAATTGAGTAACAANTGAATAATTAAAAAAAAAGTTTAAAAAAAATTTACATCGTCGTAAGCTTACAATTTAACTTTGAAATTTTAAAGAGCATCATATAGTTTTAAACTTTTTTTTTTGTTGTTATAAAAGTTTGCTGACACTTTTTTGACTTATGCATATTTTTTATTATATTATTGTTAATAACTGAAAAAAGTTTTAAAAAAATCTACATCGTCGTAAGCTCACAGTTTAACTTTAAAATTTGAAAGAACATTATATAGTTTAAAATATTTTTTTTTTGTTGTTAAAAAAGTTTCCTGATATTTTTTTGACTTATGCATATTGTTTATTATATTGTTTTTAATGCGTAAGAAAAGTTTTAAGAAAATCTACACATAAATAAATTCAATAATCGTTGTTAAATGAATAAACTACATATGGTGCTAGATTATTTTTTGATAGTTAATTATTATTAGTAATCTATAAGTAACATTATCTTAATATTACTGCGAGACATATAAACAATTTATTTCGTCGATAAAATTACGTATAAACTAGAATCTGTGAATGAGAGTTGTTGCTAGCTTGTTTCTGGCATAAGGCACGATTTTATTGAACGGTATATTTCAAAGTTGTTGCTAGGAAAAATTTTGTTGCTAAAATCACACCGATGAATTGAGTAACGAAATAAATTTTTCCAACAATATTATTTAAAAAAAAATGAAGCACTATATAATTTTTGAATCTTATTTTTTACTATAAGGTCACTTTTCATGATGAAGCTAAGTACAGATGTTTAACTACTTCGTTAATACTGAGGTTAAAATGCAGATTCGACGTAGATTCTGATATTTAAGTGTATAACAACAATAATAGTAAAGAAATATCTTTACGGTAGTTCAATAATAAGCTCATTTAAATTATCTACTTGTAAATCTTTAAGTACACGGCTTTATGTCATTAATGCAATGTATATTAGCAATGACGGTTGTGGTAGTTCTGTCAGTACAATGACTAAGAAATAACTCTTAATATAAAAGGTTCCGGGTTCAACCCCGGCCATCGTCATCATCAAATTTATCTGGCGTTTTCATCGCACGCAACTTGAAAAAATTAAATACTTGATCACAAATTAAAGGTTAAAATATTCTTTAACCTTTAATTTACATATATCGAATTTTGTTTTAAATTTTACAAGTTATTATTTCATGAACAATGAAAAACACATTTATATAACTTTTACCTCTGTTATTTGTCAAATACAATAATAATTAAATTATAATTCTACTAATGTCAATAATTATAGTAAAATTTTTAGAAATAATAAAATAATTCAAATAATCTTTGTGAAATAACCGATAAAACTCAGCGTTAGATAGTTGTACCGTTCAACCAAATAGATGTTAACTAGCCATACTTAAAATTAAAAAACTAATTAAACTTATTATGTTATTGCAAATATTTTAACTGATATTAATATTAATTTTAAAAATTATAGTCAATAAATATTTAAACTTCTTTTATTTATTTATTTTTTTTTTTTTAATTTTTAAGTTTAAATAAAAAACATCACATGTTATACATTAATATGAAAAAAATGCTTCACGATAGAAAAAACAGTTTTACATATTACCGAGAAAGATTAAAGTGATTTTATTGAATGGTTCCCGAGAAAAAGTGGCACCCAGTTTGAAAAATGAGGTTTTGATAAAATGCGTTTAAAGTTTTCGGTACTGTAGTTAACGTATTGTACAACCACCAGAATTCTTCTTGTATCTTTGCAACGACTTCGAATATAAATAAACTATTTTAAAGTGTCATTCTAAACAGTATAAGAAATAGAACTATCCAAAAAAACTATTTTTTGAAATCTTTACAATTTATAGATATAAATAAAAACATTCAGAATAGATGACCAAAATTATTGTAACTCATTTGTATACAAATACAAAACCAATATAAAATATTTTATAAACGTTTGTATCTAAGACATAAAGCTGTATAATAAAAAGTTAGATATATACTAAAAGTACATGTGTATTCTAACAGTAAGTGCGAATATTTTTGCAGACATACATTAACATATGTAAGCAATACCTTCATATATAAATAATGTTAAAATGACCTTGTTCTAAACATTGACCAGACAGCGAACGCAAAAGACAACATAAATTCAAGAAGCCACTTCATTTGTATACAAATATTTTTATTTAGTCGTTTTTTCATTACGTCATGGTGTGAAAGTAGTAAATTTACGACTGTATTATTTTAATAGTTGCATTAATACTGGTTGATTTATAACATATTATTTAAATGTGGAACACTAACAAATACTATTAAATATGAGATCATTTTTATAAAACACTATATCCTTGTGCATACATAATTTCAATTGCATAATTTTTTAAAAACATTATTAAATTATTTATAAGTTTAAATAGTAAACGTATATTTTGTAATTTATTAGTATTACCCCTTGCTGTATTTTGATGCAGGATAGCATCTCATTTTGTTTTTCCTTTCAAACAATCAAATTTTTACAAATATTGTATAACAATTTTTATTTTATATATTTAAAAAAATAAAGATTAAAATGTCTGAAGATAAAAATTTGTAGTTTATATTGTAAAATCTATTTTAAAATTAAATATTTCTGTCATTTCTATGATTTTATAACCTTTTCAAAAAACAATCGCACAAAAGAAAATGTTTAATTCATTTTATAAATCATTTGAAAAGAGAAGTGAAAAATCTAATTAAAACTTACTGTAAGAAAAACATAAACAATAATTTTATACTCAGTGGCGGATTTAGGTTAGAATACCCTTTAGACTAATTTCGATATTACGCCTTTTTGGTTTGTAATAGTAATTACTATAATAGAACATCTAATTCACGAATAATCAACATAGTTTATTTTGTGATATATTAAACTAAATATGAAATTTTTAAATTCGGCGGATTAAATATTAAGAAAAAAATAGAACATTTTTAAAGAAGATAACCTTTTATAGATGAAAATAGGTAGATCCTCACTTCTGAACTATTATTAGAAATATTTTCAATAATTATAAATTTGCCTTATTTTGGGGCGCCTATATATACTGAGATTAATTTCATGAATAATACAAATTAAAATTAAATATTAGTAAATCAATATTTCATACGCTCAAAGCAAAGGCATAAATATTTTTGATATTAAGACAGAAACGTACGTTACCATTCTATTTTTTATTGAAAAAATAAAATCAATTTATTTTTAGAAATATAAATTGGTTGTGTTTGAAATTAAATTGTCGTAAGAAATTTTTTGTTTAACAATTTTTTTAATTATATATTTTCGTTTAACACTTAAATAATTATTTTAAATACTTCAAATTAAATTTATTCATACATTTAGGGTAAAATTAAGCCAAATTGAGTATTAAATTTTACCGCCCTAGGCCCGAGCCTCACAATGCTTAAATCTATATCTATCACTGTTCATACTTAATCAAGAATGTATAGAAGAAAAATGAATGTTTGTAAGTGCAAGTATAAATACTTACTATAAAAATTTGATAAAATTAAATTTTTACAGTCATATTTTATTCATTAGGTTTAATATTCATCGACAAGCAACAAAAACATAAACAGAAACTCATTTTTAAATTTCCATGAGATAATTGGTTTAAAATTTTTAACACTTTCGCAAAATGGATATTTTCAATTATCTTGCTAATGATCAGCATAGCAGTCAATGAGTTCTATTATTAAATGGTCGAAAATATAAAATTGCTGCTTTAATGAAACGCTAAAGTATCAACAAAAATATTACTAACGCTTCTTTGTTTTTAATAATCCAACGAAAATTTATTTAAAAAATTAATTTTATATTAAAATACGGATTACATTTTTCCTTGTCACATATACAAAATTAACATTTGTAATTTATAATCAATTATAGTTATAACTTTTAAAGTACTTTTTAAAATTTCAAAATTATGTTTACATTACTTTACTAGTTACATTACATAATTCATTACAGAATGCTGAAATTATCATTTATATTTTTAAATAATTAAATAGCTTATGTTAAAACATGTGATTATTACCTTTACAATTTTAAAGTTTAAAATGTAATTTGAATAAATCTGTTTAATGTTTCGCTCGCATATTTTGGTAAGCAATCTAAATAGTTTTATAAAAATTATAATATATCATAATAGAACTTAACGAAAATTTTAAAACTGCTAATAGCTATGTAACATAGCCTATGTTGTTATTTATCGAAAACAAATAATTATTTTTTAAAGTAATTTCTGTAGGAGTATAACAAAATAAAGTTAAAAGTAGTTTTCATTTTGGTATAATTAAATCTCGATTTTGGCTTATGTTGAGATGATTTACGTATATTGAATTTTGGAGAAAAATAAATTATGTAATTAAGAAATGCGTATTAAAATCATAAAAAATGTCGTTTAAGTTTAAAATTTTTTTAAGACTCCTGAAATGATCTATTAGTTACTCCACTTTAGTGACACATTTTTTATGTAAAATAATTTCTTCTAAAACGAATCTTTTAAAATATAATAAATAGTTTTTTTGTTTTCGGTTTTTCAATTACCAAGAAACCATAAGGAAAGAATTATTTTATTATATTTAAAATGTTTTTCCTTCATGTAATTTAACTGTGTTCAGTAAAAAAAAACTTATGATTACTCTAATAAAACCAGAAATGAAAACCATATTTTTTTATTTTCACATAATTTTCACATAACTCGACATTTATTATTTTTTTGGTTTTACTCTACATCATATAGTAATTACAGGTCTTATTGTATTCTTTCTAATTACTGTGATGATAGCTTTAATAAATTGATATTTAATTACTTACATCGCACTTTATCATAAACCTTGCACTTACGACCCTTTGCTTTTTGACATATACATGCATATGTTTAATTAACTTCAAGATAATTTTACAAAATTTCTATTTATTGCATAAATTGTTTAATATCCTTGCTCTTTAGGTGAAAAAATACTATGTTATTTTATTTATACTTAATTTACTATTCACACATTTTATTTATAATTTTGTAATAACATTATCTTGATAATGTTATTTTTATTATACTATTGAATTATAATTATTAACTTTTCATGCTGGAAAATTCCAAAGTAATTAAGTCGACTTACAAGTGCAGGTGTAAATTATAAATAATTCAATAATGGTCAGTGATTTATATTAAAAAAATAACTAATAATAAATTAAAATTTTAGTAAAATAAATCTTTGTTCAAAATGATTTATAATAAGCTATTCATTATAGTATTAATTAGTTATTAGCGAACTAATATAACAAGTAAAATTTTTAGTTTAAGTAACGTTTACATTTAAAATATTTTAATTACGTTTATATAAGTACGCAAATTTACTTTTGGCAAATAAAATACAGAAGTTATATTTTTATGATAATATAATTCAATCAAAACTTCAAAATAATACTTTTAAGAATCTTCAGTTATGAATTTATATAGAAAAATAATTAGATAAAAAGATGATTGCAAAAACTTTCACAATAAAATTAATTGCAATCAATAATTTATATATAAAAATCTAATATCTTTGATAATTCAATAAATTTACAATTAAAATAATCTTATTTTCGATTAGACATATGTAAACAATTTAATTAATTTCCTGTTTAGAAATATATTTTTAATAGATAAAGCAAAATATTTAAGCAATTTGTATTAAGTATTACAACATAATCATAATAATAATCACTGAATATAATATCATAATAATATAACTCTAAAAAGAAATATGATTTTAAATGTGACTGGGTAAAAAGTAATAATTGAATTTATTGTTAATTTAAGTGTAAAAATATATTTGCCAGTCTAGACATTCTCTGTTGATATCAAAAGATAAACAATGAAAAACAATGCAACATAAAAATAAAAACCATTATTCGGTTAATTAATTTAATAGATATCGCTTTTATTAAGCGAATTAGATGGTGAGCTCAGTATTGCATTATTGTGGTCACGGTCAATAACTTTTTAAATAAAAATATCCATACATATTTTTTTTACAATATTGATTCTTTGAAATAAAATATATTTAGAAGACATAAAAACATACTATTTATTATCTTGTTTTTGTATTTTTTAATTGATAAATAGGCCTTTTATTATAAGTATTATGAATCGATTAATTTTGTGATAATTAAACTCTATTATGGATTATGATAACAATTATTAGACTCACATTAAAATTAGATTTGTTTTCAATCTACAATATATTTGTAATATCGTTCAGATTTGTAAACAATTTCTTTTCGTAGAATAAATAAATAGGTTTTTGAATATATTAATTTTTTCCTATATCAAAATTAGAGTTACCAACTCAAAAATTCGGAGAGTCCAGGGATCATTCGAATAAATTTGAAGATCCATTCAATACACATAGAAATACGAAAAAAAAGCTTTTTCGTTCAAGATGGTTAGATAATATAAAATAAGATGGTTTTAGATAATATAAAATAATGGAGATTTTTTAAAATTTAACTTTTATTGCGGTGTTTTTGATATTATGTATCAATCACTATTGACAATTTATAAAAACAATTAACATTTGAAATTTGAAAAATCCTGATTATATTACGTAAACTGGAGTCCCGAGAAAACTTAATTTTTCTGGAGTCTCCGGATTAAAACTGGAGAGTTGATAACCCTAATCAAAATTACAAAATCACGCCACAAAATTACATACATTTTAAATTTAAATTAAAAAATAATAATAATAATAAAAATTAGATCTTAACTCTAAGTTAAGGTAGGTCATTTAAGTTAACAGATAAATGCATAAAATATGAAAAACTAATAAAATCTAATATATTTCAAAATTTCAATTTTCTTTAATAATAAAAAATATGATGACAATTTAAATATTTAAAGTCGCAAAATTTCATTTAAAAAATGTATTAGCTAAACAATTAAAACACGTTAATAACTATTTACTAACATTATTGGTGAAATCTGTCTGGACTTGTTTTTACCTGAAAGCATTAGTCCATTAACCCGTCTTATTTTATTCAATGAAATTTCAATTCGAAGAAATCTTTCGTACAAATGACTAATTAAATAAAAGTTTCGTTCTAGTGCGATTTTTAACTTTCATCGGAAATTCGAAAATCGCTGAATTATTTACACTCCTCAATGGGTTTTGTAACAAATCAAATTTCAATCATCATTATCTAATAATAACAAATATCTAGCACGATACGCAATTCCAGGCACAGCTGTTTCTCGTAAGCTTAAACTTTGATCCAGCTTCGTGCTCAAATCAAGATCAAACCATACAATTCTTTTAGAAAAACAATGTTTTTCTTAAAATTTATTTCAAATGTATACTGCAGATTCTATAACAATGAATAAATATTTATCATCAAACATACTTTTTGTAATTTCAATATAATATGTACTTGCAGAAAAAATAAAAAATGTACGATGAAATACAATAATACAAATTGTTGTAATGTAAAGAAGATAAAAGTTTCAATAATACAATACAAAATAGCAGGTTACTTTCATACCATTTATAGAAATGCAGGTCATTACGAATAAGGCACGCAAGCAGATACAATAAAATATCGTGGTGTGATGTACATGCAGCTTACAATTGATAAATGCAACTCGGTAAAATATACTACAAGAATTGAATCATGTTATGACGCATCGTCATTTATCACACTATACAATATAAGAATACATAAAAATATTAAAATCACAATAATGATGTACTATTAAGATATTTAATGAATCCAAACCACAAATAACTTCTTAAATAACTAGAATGAACATGTTATAGTTGTACAGTATCGATTAGAATGACCTTGCAATGTATAATGGGTAAGTATATTTGAAGTTAACTTCAGTATTTGAAGCAAGCTTTCACTTGTTTTAAATCACAATTTATGGTAACGAATATGGCAAATACATTTTATGTTTTTAATTTTAAAATTGATTAATTAAGATAGCGATATTATATTTTGTGGAAGTAGATAAGTTTTTCACACAGATTTCAATATGTGTAGCAATCCAAATATAACAATTTGTTTGTTTTTCCTATATCACTATAGCGCAGTTTTTTGAAATATTTGTTTATAATTGCTGATCAGAGGAATTTATTTTCGAATACTAATATTACATTTAAATTAAAAAAGTATATAACACTATTTTCTTCGTTTATTATAAAAATAAAACACTTTGCACAAATAATATTTGCAAATATTGCTACTGATATCCTTTTTCACTACATTTATTCAAATAAATTTGGAGTTGGTTAAGTTAATTTTAATTCAGTAGAATTTGGATTTGAAGATTCTTGGAATGATGATGGTTAAAAGATATTTGAAGCTTTTAGTTGGATGATTGCTCAGAGAGAAATTCGATATTTCAAGTTGTTTTTAAGTCAAAATAATTTTATATATAAAATTTATTTTAAAGTATTAAAGTTCTTGTTGTTCAAAGTCAGTAAAGTTAGATAACAATATATATTTTCATATTTTAAGATTGAGAAAAGAAATTTATTGAACCTTAATTATAATAACAAAACAAAATAACAATATGTTATAAGAAAAGTGATTCCTTGCATGTTGTAATAGAGATTCTAATGTTGTTCGGCAAGTTCAGGATGGAGTCTTCTATATTCTTTTACGAAAGCATCAGCACGAGCGATCATTTGTAAAGTTTTTTGGACTGTATGGTAATGTTCTTCAGCAGCATGAGCAACTTCAGGTGTGTCTTGAACGGGATCAGTTGAGCCAACTGGCAAATTGGAACCCAAAATTTGAACACCTTCTACACCAGCTTTGTATTGAACGGATTGGAGTTTGCCATCAGCATCAACGTATTTGTATCCACCAACAACGGTGCCATCAGGATAACGTGTTTCAGTTTTGGAAGCATCTTCACCAGCGTAGTTGAATACGTAGGAACCATCCACATCACTTGAACTGCTGTACATAAATGGAGCTGGTTCGTGGTGATCTGTATGGGTTGGAGCACCCATAACCATGGCGGTCATACAGACAACAGCGATGAAGTATTGCATTGTAGTTGTGTAGGATTCAATATCAAACAAAGAACTGAACTGACTTTGGAAACAAATTTCAGGGTATATATAGTAAAAAGACTTACACTTGAACCAATAGAAATTATTATTACTCTATTAACATTAATGATATTTTTATTTTGTATTAATGAAAATATGTATAATTACCCCGAGGCTTAAGCTTAACATATAATTCAAATTAGACTTCTTAATTTATTTTTAATACATTCTTTTTATTGTATGAAATATTGATATATTTAATATTATATAAACACAAATAATAAGTATATGAATAATGACAGGTAAAATTTTTATAACTATTGATAAATTTCTAATAATTAAATTAAGAAATCAATGCTAACAATAAGACAAAGTATCTTCAAAGGTATTTGTGTATTATTAACAATTATCAAGATATCTTTGAAGGATTCAAACAACAATTATTTATATTAGTATTTTAGCACATTTAAATTTTAAAATTTTTATATAATTCCAAATTAGCACAGTAATACTAATTGCGATGAATAATATATTTATTCAAT
Organism: Pogonus chalceus; assembly: GCA_002278615.1. Taxonomy (NCBI): domain Eukaryota; kingdom Metazoa; phylum Arthropoda; class Insecta; order Coleoptera; family Carabidae; genus Pogonus; species Pogonus chalceus. Next base: position 22,355 of record NEEE01003680.1, read on the forward strand.
ATACGAAAAATATGATTGTTATATTTGTATATACTGGTGTCTATTTTTTTTTTTTTTTTTTTTTTTTTTTTTTATAAAAAAAATNTTTTTTTTTTTTTTTTTGTTACATAGAAAATTTAATAGTAAAAATAAATTGTTGCCTATTAATGTTAGGACAAATATTTAAGTAAAAAAATTATTTAAAATTAAATATGCACCCCTTTTTAATTATATGAGATAATCCAGTTACAAGGTACAGGAAAAATAAAATTTACAAAATAAAACAAATAACCTTAATTTAAGTGACATTGTTTCAGTTTTTATATTTATAAATTTCTATGTAATCTTGTCTCTAAATGTAATAATTAATTAAATAAAATATCGATGAAATCATTAATTTGAATTTTATATATTCGTATAAAAATATATTATGATTTTTAAGTCACCCTTCACAATTAATATTTATATGGAACTGTCTAATTTTTTAAACTGAATTCATTTTATTTCAAAGTAAATCTCCATTATTTTAATCTTCTTCACATTAAGGATGTTCGATACCGATTATTAATCTAAAGGATCTTGATGATTTTCTATTGTATTTTTGCAAGATTACAACTCCTACACACCAAAATTTTATTGATAAAATAAGTAATGAATTTACTTTCTGTAAGAAATTTATAAAATATACTTTTGCATTAATTGTATTTGATCCAAAAAAATAATAATTTTTTTTCAAAGAACGAAAATTATTAACAAGTTATTTGTTTTATTTTGCTTAAAAATGGAAATTTTATCTTGTGACAGAATTATTGCATAAAATTAAAAAGACAATCATTGGATGCAAATTTTAATTCTGAATAACTTTTGTAAGATTTGTCCTAAAACTAACAGGAAAATATTTAAGGCATAATGAAAATTTTACCACTGAATTTTCTTTATAACAAAAAAAGTAGACACCCGGTATATATTTTATTATTAAAATATTTGATTTCAAAATATAAAAAAGCTTATCTCGGCATAAGCCAAAATTGAGATTTTGTTACAGTAAAATGAAGGTTGGTTTTTTTCTTATTCCTAATATTATTATTCAAAGATTTGTATCCTAATAACAGTTTATGTCGACAACATAGGTATTCACATATATAAATGCTTTTGGTGCTAATCAAAATATAGGAGCGAAACATCAAATATATATTTTTTTAAATTTCATTTTAAACTTTAAAATTGTCATATTTCAAAATCACATGTTTTGAATTTAGCTTTTTAATAATTTTGTTACAGTTAAATATAATGACCACAGTTAGATTTATATAAAAAAACTTTTATTCAAGCATTGAAATAGAAAATTGATTTTATGAACATTATTAGCATAATGCCATTTCAAAAAACTGTGTAGAAGTATTTTAACATATTGTTGTTTTAAATATTGCATCGCATTCCTTTCCCAATTATTTATATTAATAGAGTTATAAATATGAGTTTTTATTTGCAAAAGGATATAAATTTTCTTTCGTAAAATGTGACAAAAATTAATCTTCATTAAATGAACTACAAATACTTCGATTAATAAATTTTAATCATTGCTTGTATTATTTCCAAGAATACAATGAAATTATGTTAAATAAAAATAGCTACTTTATTTTATAATTTAATTTAAAATAACAAGTAAACAATATAAAAACATTGCAAGGAAAATGTGTACACAAATAGTATAAATGAAATAAAATAAGCAATATGTATATTTATGATACTTGTATGGTTTGTGTTGAAATTGTTTATAATTAAAATTCAAACATAATTCCTGAATATAAAATCTAAACATGTATGAACACAACAGATAGAAACATTTGAAATATTTGACCCTTGAAATTTGTATGCTAAATTTAAGCACCGACTAAAATTCCATACGCAACATGTTCAACGCAAATAAAACATTACGATGTAAATACAAAAAGTAAATGTTTTCATATAATAATAAGATAATAAACAAACATGTGAAAATTTATAATTCATTATTACTCACAATTTCTTTATTTTAATATATTTTTTGTTATTACTATATTATTACACATTTATGCAATGATTTGTATGAAAAACATACAGTGGCTCACATTGAAAGTTTTCAATTTTTTATTATTTTGATTATTTAAAGCATAAATTGAAATAATGTTATAGTTTCAAGGGTAGGAAATTTGCATTTTAGTAAGAATACAGTGGATAAATGAAGAATTTACAAATTAAAATTAGATATTTTGAATAGTTTTATATTTTGCCAAAACAATGAATCAAAATACACATCCATGATTACTAACGAATTGCTTTTCTATAATTGTCGAAAAGTGCGAAAAACATCTGAATTATCCCCAAATTAAATGTTATTGAACATTTATAAGATGTATTGGGAAGAAACATGGCAATTAGACAAAATTCTTATAAAGAAGCCTGGAAAATTGACTTACAGAAAGAATTGGGGAAAAATGAGCTGTCATTTTATAAAACCATAACTTGTGGAATTAATACCAAGAATATTTAAAGCCGTGTGGAAGCAAAATGGCTTTCAACAAAATATTTATTTTAAAAACTCTTTTATTTATGTTGAAAATAATCAATTTACCTGACTTATGGTATAAGATAGACTTTTGTTATTTTTAAAATAATGTTGAATTTTTATTTTAAAAATATTTCACTAATTTAAAAAATTTAAATAATAAGTTTTTAGAAAGGATTGTCCAACTCTCTGTGTCAGTATTTTTATTGTTTTTAATATAATTTACATATTATAAAATGTTGAAATAGTAAATATAATTTCAATTCAAGAATAATATTATTAAGATTGATTAAATTGTAAATATTTTATATAATTTTGTATATGTTGCATTATATAATACAAATAAAAATTGCTTTCTATATATTAATTTTTTAAAGTTATTATACTCTTTGTTTTAAATCTAATATTAAATAAAAATTAAACCAGCAAATTTGTGTTCCAATTCAATTAATTTTTAAATATAATTTTAAAACAATATTCAAGAGACTGGTTAAATATGTTTGTTTAATACATTTTTAAAATTCCATATCAATCAATAATAAATTGGCATTAAAAATTGTTTTTTATTTATAAAGAGTATTGACGTCATCATTAAAATTAAATAATGTAATTTTAAAAGGCAACCATTATAAAATAAAATTAAAATACTATAAAAATAACTAAAGTGGACAATTCAAATTTATATTCAATTTATTCAAAATATTTAACCGCACCTAATTATAAAAATGTTATATTAGAAAGTGTGCTATACCATTAAATAACAAACTATTTTTAAAAATAAATATAATTTAATGCGCCTCTAGTAAAGTCATTAAATTTAAATTTACAAACACCTGAATAATAATAATAATGTATAGAATATTAAAATTATAATGACTTGAAATACATAAATAAAATTTGATACAGTGATGATTATGATACACATGCATTATAAATTGTCAATAATAGATCAATCACAGCAAAGGAGTGTCTTGTATAAATGCAAGGACAAAGTGACTCATTTAAATTAGTCTAGCCCTAATGAAATGCTAATTATTTTAACAGGATTATTCAAAGTGACAACATAGATCTTATCTTTTAGATTTAAATTGATGGAAATTGGTATTAATTTCAAGATTATTTGTTAAATTTATCTCTTGTTATCATCTAATTATAATCATCTAAATAATATAAATTTTTTAAACAATTAGTTTTAGTTAGAGTTAATTTTATATTTGTGATTTTTATAAACAGAAGTAATTTATTATTTAGACATGTACCATCAAAAACTAAAGAAACATTTTTTTTCTTATATTTTAATTATTTTTATATGTTATAAGGGTAAATAATATATCTATCAATTATACAAGTAAAATATAAGAAATATTTAAAGTTTGAAAAAGTAAAAAACAGTATTATTAATTTATTTCCAAATAATACAAAGTCAAAATTTATTTTTTAAATGTTTGAAATATGATTCCCATCAGTTGTCTTTAAACATTTTCATAAAGATTAAAATTTAAATTAAAAAAAAAAAAAAAAAAAAAAAAAAAAAAAAAAAACAAATAAATTGTCTTTAACATCAAATTAAAAATCCTACTGTTATTAAGTTCTGACTAATGAAACAAAATATTTTATATTACTATGAAATATATTGCTATTTAACCTAAAGATAATATGATAAAATACAGTAAAATGACAACAATTGCATATGTTTTGAATAAGTAATACGATTATTATTAAGTTTTTAAAAATACCCTAATGATACTGTCATACACAGTAAGTACATACTATAACAAAAAATGAATAGTTATTTTTAAACAGAACTTATGATAAAGTTATTTACAAACAGTTGGGTTGGGTGTCTTTAAAGATAAAAATGAAAAATTTGATTGAAAACCATTAAAGTACCAATGGAAAAGTGTATATAAATAGATAGATTGTTCATTAGATAAATTAAACGACACGTCCACTTTATAGTTGCATCTTACAAGTGACACATATGCAGCACATTGATCTATTTCCGGCTACGTACAATTTATTTTCCTGTTGCTGCAAAGAGTAATGTTGTGTAGCAGCACAGATACAACTTATTTGGATTATTTTCTAAAATATTAAAATATACAATGCTAGTATTATTTCTATACTAGTCAAAAACTTTATATTATTAATGAAGATAGATATTTTGTTTATTAAACCCTAATTACTTAATTAAATATAAGTAAAACGGGTAAGCTTTATTTTTAATTTTTTTTTTAATTTTGAATTTAAACGAATCAATATATCATAAAAATTATAATTATAAATTAATTATGACTAAGTATTTGTTATCTCAATTACACAAATACAAAAATTTAAAAGAATGAAATCACAAATTTAAAGATTATTATAATATCAACTTATTTTTAGTTTCTTTTGAAGTATGAAAGAGTATTTTTAAAGATAGGGTTAATAAGTTTTTACTTGATATAATTTATTAAAAGACAAAATTTACGAAGATTTTCCATTCCTGTAAACATGGTTACATGTTTTAATTTTAGAAGAAAATGCAAATTATATAAAAATTTCAATTTTAAAGAAATATAGTGTTTAATTTAGGATCAGATATAGATATAGCAATATATTTTTTTATAATTATAAAACTAAGCATTATACTTGATTATAATGAATAATTTTTTAAATATATATAGTTTTAAATTGCAACTATATATTTATTAAAGTACGCTTTTATAATTTTTTTTTTTAACTTTTACTTAAATAAAAAATATATTTAACACATAAGATTTTATCTGAATTATATAGAAGATTAAAGATTTAAAAGAAAAAATAAACCTAATGAAATTTAAATGATACATAATAATTGTTTTACTGAAATTAATATAAATGTTTGCGGAATATAGAAAAAGCACAAATAATTTCAAATATGATCATTAAAATATTTTAAATTTTAATATTACTCCCCCCTCGATTTTCTTTTGAAATAATTTAGTATAAATAAGTTTATTATATATGCATTTGTAGCAGTCTCCTAATGGTAAGCAAAGTAGCCGAAATAAGCAATAAGAATATTTTACTGCTTGATATTGATAATAGAACAATTCATTTTTTTTATTTGTTTACTATTATTTCAAAACGTTATATAAGAGTAAATATGCCGATCAATAAGGCTTTAATTTTACAACATAATTAAATCAAATTAGTTATAATCATTGTCAGGTTTAAATAAATAAATTATAAATTTTAGTAATTACAATAATCGTTGTTAATATAATATAAAAACTGTAAAAATCATGAATGATCATTTTTTAATTTTAATTTTTGATGCATAGTATTTAACAGTTTAATTCTACCAGTGATATATGAAGTGCAAAGTGCTTTAAATTTAATTTATTACTTGTCGTACCATATGTTCCGTGAATCTAATACATAGACGTGCATAGAATTCAGTTCAAATTTATTTTACAACAGCATAATATATAGCTACAAAGTAACATAATACATATTATGGTAACTTTTTTACAAATATTTTTTGTATTAATTATCTCCTTGTAGATAATATAAAGATAACAAACTTTATTAAATTATAGTTGTCATTAAGTAAAACCAGGTAATTAAACACATCTAAATGTAAGACTTAAGAATTTGAATTTATTATTTGCTGTTTGGCCAACACATTCCTCAAGAACTTCTGTATGCGAAAACAAACAAAAATTTTGTTAAAGTGTTCTCTTTATTAATTTCCTTTTTTTGTTCTAATTTTCATAAGCCTTAATATATTTTGCGCTCATTGTTATTTGTCAAATTATATTTTAAGAACATACATTAAAACTGACGAGACACATTGAAATATATGTTAAGCTATAACTTCTGTTAACCTAAATAAACTGTGGATCAAAGACATTTTAATAAAGCTATGAAAACACAAAATAAGCTCAAGGAAACGTAATACTGAAAAATTTAGTGTTATTTTATATAATTTTCTTATTATAATAACAATTTTTATCATGAAAAGCAATAATTATAATCAATTTAATAGTTTAAAGCAATATTCGACGACACTGCATTTTGAAATGTATAAATGCTACAGAGAAATCTAAAATCATCATCAGTGTTATGTAGTCGGATAAGACATCTGCTCTTTTGCTACTGATACAAGTGCAAATAGCATAGTTCTGTAACATTCAGCTGCTAGTGGACATCATAGGAAAGCGACAAATGAAAATAAAGCAATAAGAAAAAGAATTTAAGTATCGTATTAATAAAACTATTCAATAGAAGAAAGATTTATTTTATTCAACAGGAAATACATGTATATGGAATATTTATTGCTTGTAATATGATATAAATACTGATCAATAGCTATATAATTATAAATATCTCAACGTTGTTCATTATTTATGAAATATATAAGATAAATTTTTGTAAATAAGTATAATGTCGGTTACAATTAAAGCGTCTGATTAATTTGAAAAATAAAAAAAAATCGCGGGAAGTTGTATTTACCTGCTAATGATTTAGCTTTTAGCATATCGAAATATGATCGTTAGAAAATAAATAGTTTCAAATTATTGTAATTTTTGTATCAACATATACTTTGTATTAATTTTGTAAATGTTAAATAGGTAACTATTCGTATTGAAATATAGCTAGGAAAATATTGTATTGAAAATTTTGTTTTTACTAATATTTAAAATTGTGATTATATTTATCTTCGCCAAACTTATCACCGAGAACATATTATTGAAAAATTTGACTTTTTGCAATATGCCCGCCATTTGGAACAATATTAAACATTTTCTAATCAGACTAGTAAGGTGGGTGAAGTTGGCACCATGAAGGTGAGCACATACTTGGGCTGCTGGGAAAAAAACTTTAATTGTTAATAACTTTTTAATTAAGCGACATAGAGAAAAACTAATAGGCGCTAATTGGGCGCAAATTTTTGGTATATTTTTTTTTTTTTTTGCATTCTGCATAGTTGTTGTGCTGATGTGAATTTGGCACAAAAATAAAATAATAGTTAATAACTTTTTTGTTTGTTAAGTTAGAAAACTAAAATTAAGGGCGCGAATAGGTGCAAATTGGGCGCTAATTTTTTATATAAAAATTAGAATTCGCGCTCACCTTCATGGTGCCAACTTCACGCACCTAGACTAGTATTATTTTTTATGCTTATTGTAATTAAGTATTTAAGATTTTTTAATGTATTTATTCCCTACCTAAATAACTGATTCAAAATTCACTTACAATTAGATGAGCATTCAAAAAATTACCTCTATTTATATGAATACTTTCTATTAAACTTTTTCTAAAATAAGGTAAAGCAATAAACTTTAGATGAAACCAGGCCGTTTAATCAAACAATAACACATCTTTTTTACATGTTTCCAATATATTCGGCAACAAAAAAGGGTCATAGGTTCATAATGAGTAGGCAAAAAAAAAATTTTTATCATCAAAGACCACTGGTAGCGCGCAGTAGGTAAAAAAAATTGTGTCCTCATTAAAACAAGACCTAATATTAATATTATTATTTATTTATTTTTTGATAAATTTTTGATTATTTCAAAGATAAATGTTTAATTTACTGATCTCTAGTATTAAAATTTGTATAATTATTTTTTTACATTCTAGAATTATATATTTATACAAATAATACAAATTTCAACATTAAGGACCAATAAATTAAACATTTATTTTTAAAATAAAATATAAATATATGAAAAAACAAAAATTAATATTTAGGTCCGCTTTTAATGGGAAAATGAAACGTTGTTTTTCCTACTAGTTTAATTAGGATTAATTATTTAATATGATAAAAAAATTGCTGTATTACTACTGGACTAAAAAGTATTTCTCACATTTTTCCATGAAGGTAAGTATATCTCTCAAGTAACAATAACAAATTATTAACAACATTTAGTTAATAAAAGGAAACAAACTATGATATGTCCATGTTATATTAGTGTGTCATGGAAATTCGGGCCAACATTGTTTTGATCGTTATTACTATAAAAATTTAAAAAATTATTGTTATTTTGTGATGCAATAACTATTTTTATATTAATATTAAAAGCTTCCATTTATTTTTAATTAACAGCTTTAATTCTTTTTTTATAATCATATGTAAACTTTGATAATGATAATTAATATGGTGATGTTTTGATTATTTTTATAAAATAATGATTTAATTTAATATAAGTTTAAAATATGTTTAATTAATAATACTAACAATTTGCATATTTAAAAAAGTAATTATAGAATGTTGGATTTCCGTTAAATTGAAAAATATTTTTATTTAGCTTTTTCTTATTTTATTTTTTACATTACACCAATTTAGTTGCAGGGCGCCATGTGTCTGGAAATTTTAAATTGTATTATTTTTAAAACTTCATGATGTCTGAGAAATATACGTCGAAAGAACTTAAATTTCGTATAATCTGCTTCCTAAGTTGTTTATATAATCTTTGGTTACTACATTGTACTATACTTTATTACATAATTGAATATTTTAAATACAGTTTAATTATATAATTACTACTATTTAACAATAATATTTTTTGGCTTCCATATACAGTGGTGTGCAAAACAAAAGCAACTATTTTACTTAACACAAAAATGTATGACTTTTTCATATATTAATTTGTTTTATAAATTATATATTTTTATGATATTATTACTGAATGTTAAAGAATAATAATATGTATTTTTTAAAAAAAAAAAACTTAGCATTAAAAAAATAAATCTAAAAATAAGCAACCACTATCATATGTCA
>NEEE01003680.1:121834-142102 GCA_002278615.1 Pogonus chalceus
AATTATTATTTTAATTATAAACTATGAAACTATGAACTTTACTTCTTAATGACATTTAAACAAAATTTTATTTAAAATACAAGAAATAAATTACATTCACGGTAATTAACAAAAATTAAATTATTTCATTTTAATATTTATAAATTAAATAAAAATTATAATAATCCGTTAAATATGTAATATTAAAAATAAATCAAAGTAAAGAAAGGTCAAAAATACAATTCAAAATTTTACTTAATTGAATATTCATTTCAAAAACAAATATTTCATAGTTTTAATATTTTTAATTTGTTTTTTGGAAATATGCAAACTTTAATTTCCTTTAAATGTAAATAACACCTGTATTTATAAATCAATTTTAAATATTTGTTTACAAACACAGTTAGTAAACTATTATTTTGAAATCGAATTCATTTTAAAATTAGCAGATTTTATAAAAGAAAAATAATATACATAACAATTTTAAACTAATTATATCTTTTTTGTTATAAACAAGTTTCTTTAAGATTAATTTCAACAAAAATGTTGAATTATCTTTTTGGCATTTGACCACAGTTATCAGTAAATATTTAAAGCAAGAATAAGGTAGAATTGTAAATAATTACTTGGTAAATAAACATAAAAATAACGCTTATTTTTAATAAACCATTTCAAACTTATCAAACAAATATCAAAAATATAATATTAAATAAAAATAAAAATTACGAAATTTAAACAATGTAATTACAAAGTGTATATGTATGTATATTTAAGTACTTTTAAAAATAAATAAATAAATGTATGTAAAGATAAAATAAATGTATTATACAAATTAGGAAATTTATTTTTCTATATTGTCTTGTTAGCGGTATTGAAGCTTGTAATGTAGTCATATTATGGTTTAATAGCCATTCATTAAAGTCCATTCACCGCGGGATAATAGATTTCATGAAAGAATCTGTGAACATTTTATTATTGCGAAACAATTAACGTAGGTGGACAAAGTGTAGGTTAACAATGTTTTACTTTGCAAACTGTAATTGTTAAACAAAACTGAATATACTTTTCTAATAGAATTTTTTAATTAGAGATTATATAACATATTGACATCAATATAATAATTAAATTGAAAGTATCAATAAGTTTTTTTTTTATGGGAAAATAATTTTCAATATAACAATATAAAAATAATTTAGTGAATAAAATATTGCTATTTGACTTTCAAATGAAGAGAATTCCGTGTTAGGAATTAATTACTCCCACATATATGAAATAAATATATATATAAAAGAGAGAATGCTATCTAATTTTTAAACAGATACTTTTATTAAAAATTCTTGTCGAATATCATTACTATTTTGAGTCTTAACTCACTGATTTTCAAATAAAAAATGAAGCATTTTATGAATGGACGTATGAACGTGAAACAAATATGTATACAACTCCCGTCTTATTAGTAGACTTAACATTAACCAAACAAAAATAAAAAAATTAACTTCGACATTAACTGAAAATTACACTCTAAATAAATATGAACTAACAGACTTTTATAGCCTAATACCTAGAATACTAACTGTTCGTTTGTCTTTTGAAAATTATAGTAAAGAGTATAATTACATATTAGAAGCAATCACAAGTAATCTATACAAAGCACTACTATTTTTAAAATGAAAATTACAAATAAAGACATGTATATTTCTGTTATCAAAGAACTTAGAAAATACATTGATAGGAAAACGGTGTTTAACGAGTGTATATAAGAAAAATAAAAGATAATAAAGAATAAAATATATTTTCATATTATTTGTCTTTTCATAATCATAAAAACAGCCATTATTTAAATATAACTAATGTTAAACACCTCAAAAAACATTAAAATTAGACATTATAATTTATTTATATGAATAAATTTAAATCGTACTTTGTAGTGATTTGACATATTTAAAAAATAAATTATTAAAATGCATCAAATCCTTTCCAATCTTTTTTTTTTTTTTTTTTATTATTTTCTATACGTTACTTTCTTAATTTTAAGAGATAACTTTTTTTAAATAGTATATCAGTTTCATAGTTAATTCAACATTTATGAATAAAAATAAATCTCTCAGTTTAGTTTCAAATATAAAAATAAATTATTTTATGTGCGTTTCAATTTAAACACCAGTTTCAAAAATTCTTATCACGTTCCAGAAGATGGTTTAAGAGCCAAAATGCTCATAAAATAGTTAATTTTTCTATTTGAAACAAAACCAAGTGATTTATCTTATTATTCAAAATGTGTCAACAGGTTTTATTTAATATTTATAATTTGATAGGTATTTAATAGTTCATTACTACAATTGATTGGTTACTATACTTAAATTGCATTATTTTATAAATACATATTAACTAGTATTTGCAAGCTTATACATAGATTTCTATGTCAGTTGTTTTAAAGTATCTCAATCAAAATTTCTTATATTGTATGGCTTGTTTGCAAATCAATTTACAATGAAATTTACTTGTGAAAACAATTTGATTTGAAAAAATTAAAAACTTTTAATTCAGATGAAACATATTATTAAAAAATAAACAACAAAAAACATCTTAAAAAGTACATAAATATTATTTTACAAGCAAAAAACACAGCAACTGTTTTCATCAACTGTAAATCTCATTAATTGACGATATAATTTATTAATATAGCACTATGAAACTGATTAATTGTTTAACGGTTTGATAGTTATAATTTAAAGATAATTAATAATAATTCTATTTTTCAGTACCTCATTAGAAGAGTGCTTTCACATTTTTATTTATTACCTAGTTGTAGTTACTATCAAAAAAATTTTTAAGTAATTTATGTTTACATTGTCGAAAACATATTTTTAAAACGGTATATTTTTGGGCAGCTAAATATTTTCTTTATTGTTATTAATTATTTATTATAATTTTATTTCTAACCTTATTTTTATCAACGAAAACATCAGAAAAGCAGGAACTACATTTTTTTTATCGTTAGTCTTGGTTTTCTCATAAAAGAAATAGTTACGTATCTCAAAATAGAAAACATTATTTATATAAAAAAAATTCTAATTAAATTGGTTATATTTAGTAAATACATAATTCTTGTTTTATTTATATAATTAAATTTTAATTAATAATGGATTTGAAAGATTTAATAGATAAAATTTATTTAAAAAATCGTAATTAGTATTGCAATAAATTTTAATGAAGATAAAAACAGATGTATAAATGTATGTAATTACAAAAACAAAGTAAAAAAATTATTTAATCCGCATTATATTTATCAAAAAGTAAACTATGTATAAGCACATTCCTAGCATTTTTCGCAAATTCTCATATTTAATGTTGATGCAATATTGCGACAACAAAATTTCACTGGAGATACGAAAGTATCATATTCTCAAAATAGAATAATGGCTTTCTCAAATGATTTATTACAATATTTACGGATTTTGGTTTATAAGATGTGACGCAGTTTAATTAAAATTTCGTGTCTTTTATAAGAAGTAAAATTAAAAATAAAATTTAAATCTCATTTAATTATTATTTTATAGCTTAAATGATTTATTAAAACTAATATAATTTTTTATTAAGTAATAAAAATAGAATCTGTTTTTTATATAATTTTCTCAACAGTTATTTTAATATCAAAATTAATAAACTTTTTCAAGAAATAATATAATTTTTGATGGTTTTGCATCTATAATGAAAGTGTTTCTTATTTACAAGTGCAAGAAAAAATCAATTCAAAAGAAAGAACTTCCCTGGAAGAGACCGGTTAAGATATAAATTTAAGAATCTTTTATAAATCGATTATAAATTGATAAAAAAGTAAATAAATATGGTAACAAATCGATTAATGGTTAAACTTGATAAATACTTAGTTTGGATTTTTTTTAAATGGTTGATATTCAAAGTAATATAAAATAGTTATTTGTGTATTAAGAGCGCAAAGTGAGACATTGTCGATTGAGAGATTGTTTGATTTTCTCGAAATCGACAATGTCCATTTGCGCTCGAAATACACACAAGATTTTTTCTACGGTCGCCACAAACTTTAAGAGATATTTGAAATTTGTTTTTGGTGTTACTGTGACGTCACACTATTGCAATCTTTGCACACTATATAGTGTGGTGCGGAGTGAGATAGGAATATTAGCTTCGCCGTGACATCATATTGATATTATATATCAATTGTAGTTAAACTGAACACAATTGATTTTTTAATATCTTTTTTTTATAAATTAAACGAACTTTATTTTAAAATAATAAAAAAAATCATTTGTCGTTATTTTCTATTCTTACTGAGCTATTCAATCTAATCTAAGCATTTTTAATTTCGTTTTTGTAAATGAATGCCCTATTTTATTTCTATACTCCTTAGCAGGGCATATTTTGTTTGGTTATGTAATATACTAACAGAGCAATTATATGTCAGATTGACTTGTGAAGGTAATAAATGTGTAGGTAACGACAGTGGTATTAATTTTTGACTAAACATTTCCATTAAGAATGTAAACAAGTAACATTTTATAAAAATTTGGACAGCGAGCGTTTTTTCTACTTTGTAGCTCTAGAGGGCGCAAAACGCCTACTTTGTATAGCGACTGTAGAAAAAATAATAAATAAGCACATTAAAATCGGTTAAGACCAGTCCAAACGAAGAAAAATCTATCCACTGATTTACATTGTACTTTTTTACACGATTAGATGTATTTAGAAATTATTTTACATATTTTATTAAATTTAACTCCATGATTCACTAATTGATAATTCAGTGTGGCGGGAAATAAATATATATATTTTAATTCAAAATGTAAAAAATAAAAAATATCAATAAGCATTTTTAAAATTTAAATAAATACACCTACAGTTTTAAATAAAGAAATATAAATGTGTATGCATGTACATTATGTCATACGCATTTAAAAACATTAACTTATAAATTAATATATTAACCTTTAAATTCTAAAAATACGTATAAAAATTATAATTTTATATTATATGAATCTGTTATTAATTTAATGTATAATGATATAGATAATCTTATAATAGTTTAATTGCAGTAATATGAAATACAATTGTAAAATGTGGTACTTGCAATAACTTAAGCAATAAATAAGAAACTTGTATAATTGCAGTTAGTTACAATTGCAATAGAATAGCTGTAACTAATAATATATGTATGTAATGTTTGTTTCAGGGCAACTTGCATCATTGTTATCAGCAGAACCAATACCATTACCCGAATCTGATTTAATAAATCACGAACATAATGTCCAAAGGCCCCAGCAACGTGTTCGACGACAATATTTCGTCTGTCCGCCCGATTTCGAGCGAATTAGTAGCAATTGCTATTATTTTAGCAAACATATGGCTACATGGCAAGATGCTATTTTTGAGTGCAGAGATAGGGATAGTGAATTAGCTATTCTTCAAAATCCTGCTGAAGATAAGAAGTTAAGGGGACAACTCAATCGAGTATCGAGTAAGTATTTTTCTTAATCATTTCATTCAAATAAAATATATATTATTATGACCCAAAAAAAAAATGAAGGTATTACTTATGTATAAATTTATTCAGTTTTAAATCTTGATATTTGAATAAGATTTTTAAATAAGTACTAAAAACTGCTTTAAAACAGGAAATTTCTTTAGAACGCTGAATTTAAGTCGAATTTTATTAATTTTTTTTTTTGTGGATGAATATTTTAACTAATATATCTGATTTTTTTTTTTTTTATTTTTACCTGTTACAATAACTTTTTTTATACTAAATTATTAAAGATAATGGAGCTGTAATAATGTTTTTCAGGAAAAAACAGAGCTTTAGCCCTTGTGGTTTTTACAAATAAAAATTTTTACTATGTTTTTTAAGTAACAGTCTTGTCCGTAAACAAAAAAAAATAGAAATTAATTCAGAAGTATAAAAATTGAGACGCTCAAAGTTTTCACTAATATAGTTTTTCCAGAGATTTTTCTTTAATTTTTTAAATTTATTTTTTAAGGACTTTAAATAGTTTTTAGATTAGCTAACTATAATATCAGAAGTATTTTGAATTTTGTATTTTTCTTGATAACATCTTTAATACTTAATCAAACAAAAACAAAGCAAAATTTTCATAAATAATGAAATAAATAAATTATTATATTATCGCGTAAAAATTACTTATTAACACTGCAGTGAAAAACCGAAATAAACATTACATATTATAATATCAATTAAAATTAATTCCATAATAAGCAGATAATAACAATTATATATTAAAAAACAATTGACAGTTTTCTGTTGGTTCCCTGTAAAATGCATCGATATAAAAATTAAAAAAACACTTAAAAAAAAGTTAATGGAATTTAAAAATAAATATTAAAGAAATTAACCTCACTGTAGTGACAGTTAATTAAAGATAGCAAAACAATGAACCCCCAAATTTAAAACAACAATAATACAAAGTTATTTCTGTACTGTAATTTTGATGATGGGTTTATAAGACATCGCGTTTCATGTAGAATACATTGACATATCGTACATGAAGTATGTTATGCCTGTATATACAATCACAAATTCCTTGTTAAATAAAAAACTAGTTTTATATTTATTTATTTGTTATGTAGTGACCGTTGTTACCGGTATTTTTTTTTTTTTACTGAATCTTAATCTGCAACATAAATTGCTTTATCTATAACAGTACCTACATTAAAATAGCATTTTCTTTTTATTTATATTTAACTGCATTTCATTGTTCAATTTTTCAATACTTTTATTAAATATATTACTATAGATACTTTACAAAGTAAATTTTAATAGGTTACCAATTAGCAGGTTATATATTTATTTTGCGCTAATTTTTGTGAAATGTTTATTTTAAAGTTGCCATAAAAGTAAGTATACTTATTAGCTACTTCCATGAAAACTAATATTTTTGCAGCAAGTAACAAACTTGTAGCTGTTCCCAATTACTAGAAAATACAATGAAATTCATTGTGTAAAATAATACTCGATAATATTTGAAGCAAACAATTTAAATTTTATTTAAAAAAAAATATTTTTTGCATTATATTAAATTTATAATTTGGAATCAACTAAAATAAATATTAAACATTTCTTTTTTAATTACAATTAATATTTTTAAGGTGTATTTAAAATTTTAAACTAATGCTTAAAGATTGTCAAACCAAAATAAGAAATAGTAAGTAAAAAATTATTTACAAAACAAATTATTTGATTTAAATTAATGTAAATACTTTGTTACCTGTTGTAATAGGCGGAAATATAATATGAGTGGTTTACTAACCTGTTGGAACAAGATATAATATACAATTTCAATTAGTTATTTATTATTGTAGGTAACATTATATTATATCAAATGAATTTAATACGCCGTTTGATATAACAATAGGTTTATTAAAGTAAAATAAATCCACAATAAATAAAAAAAATAACAATATTCTTTTTCTATCCTTCTTCCAGTTGCAAAAATTCGACTCACAATATCAGTTTCTTAAAATTTAATTTGAAAAACCTTGAATCAGTTGAGTTCAGAATTTATAGCGAGATATCTAACATACATAAGTCAAATTCGTTTGGTGAATATAAAATTATCGACTAGCTTACATAAAAAATTTAAATTCATTTCTTCTACTAGTCGTTTAAAAAATCATTCTAAATAATTTTTAAGTTTTATAGCCTTCATAAAAACAGACGAAAAAACTCAAATATTTCTGAATATAATAAAATCAATAAGTTAATTTTAATCTTTGAAATAAATAACCAAATTTTTACAAAAAATATTTATTATATTTGAAGGTAATTATTTTAATTCATTAAATCGGACTCTTTTCAAGATTTATTCTTTATTAGACTTTTGTTAAGTAATTACCGCCATCAACAGAAAATAATAATTAAAATTATCGATGATAAAATTGGACAGGTTTAAAATATAAATTTCGTTTTTAACTAATAATAAAAGTAAAACTATTAATCAATTAAAATAAACGGGTTAACATTTGAAGATCTAAATGATTATAAAACATTATGTCAATTTATAACAAAAAAAAAAAAAGAACCTTGAATTCAATCTTCCATTAATAACTGAAACTAAACGTAAATACCAAGAAAATTTTCCACCCATCAAAAAGTTGATGTACAAAAAAAAAAAAAAACATGAATTGATTTGAACGGATCCCATGATGTGATCAATTGCGAGCAATTCCAATAAAGTATGACAGTGCATGTTTAAAAAATTATACATTTGATTTTATCAGCCAATGTTATTGACATGGAATGGTGTACCGTACAACGTCGATATAAACAGAATTTTTAAAGTGTTCTTATCTATTTATTGAAAGAAGCAATATGTAAATATATTCCATTTCACAAATAACTCCGATATTTTTATTTAGAAATAAATTATGTTGTAACTTCACACCTTCAAAAATTACTTGATATTAGATTATCTATTAATCATTAATCATTCAAATCGAAAGTAAACCGGATAAATACAAATTAATTCAAATATCTAAAGCACTTATCGATTGGATACACAACATTATTATCAAATAACAGTAATGACATTTGAATAGCACCTGAATACTCTCAATTCTTTAAAAAAAAACTGAATCGTTTTGTTAAATGAAACCTTTCTCTTGTTCTAATTTATATCTTGATTCTATTTATAAATGAAATTTATTACTTATTGCAAGTAAGAACAGGTGAATTAAAATTATATTATTAGTTTTAAATCTAAATGTAAGTTACTACAGCCTTAAAATGCTGTTTATTATAGATTAATTATTTTACTGCATTATTTATTATAAATAATCGATTATTCATACAACAAAACTAAATCATTTACTCCTTTTTTAAATTAAAATAAGTTGATTAAATTATTAAAATATACTGTGAAGAAATATTTTGTTGTATCTCTTTTTAATTCATTTAAAATAACGGCCTATTATAAAAGATATTTAGCATAAAATTGCTTAAATTAATAATATAACTAAATTATTTCGAAATTTATAATTTCAAATTAATTAATTTATTCCAGATTATTATCTCCTAATTGCTTTGGTATTAAACATATTTTAATAAAATAAATTATTTAATAGTTAAACATATGTACATATATTTTCTTTAAATAAGTTTCTATGTTTTTCATATTTTTATTATGGCATGTAAGTAAATAAAACTAGAAATTACATGCTTGTTATAGAAAAAAGAAATCAAAGGCTACATGTTTTAATGAAGAAAATCAAGATGTTTATATTTGTACTTTTGTCGCAAGTTCCTTTAATAGTATAGAAACAAGTAACTACTACTTTAGACGTGACTAACATGTATTTCTACATGTTTATATAAATTACAAATCATTCGAAATGTAGACAATTGCGCATCATAATATTAAATAATTACAGAATACAATTCATTTAACTATAAATTTCAATTTACTTTGCTTCAAATTCTGAATTCAATCATACTACCAGCCGTTTAGAGGTTAAAGTTTCATACTCTCAGCTTATCAAAATTAATACCATTAAAATTTTAAATTGCAAATTAAAAATGATTACTCAATTTTGTATATATTCCGATCAAAGTATACTATAAATAATAGTATAAATTTATATTTAATATCCTATCAAAAAATTTTAATAGTTCCTTATTATCAAGGTCCAATTTCACGGTAGTAAATATTTTGTAAATAAATTCCTAAAATCTTCGAATACTTAAAATTAGATTTGATGTTCTTAAAATTCTTATGACCGTAAATCATATTATATGCTTATTTTTAATTAAACCGAAGAAGGAATTTTTTATGACCCAATATTTAATCCAACTAGAAAATTAACTAAACCTAAAATTGCGTATGATGACAAAAATACCGACAGTTAAATAAAAAATAACCTATAAAATTAATAAAAAGATTATAAATAAATATTTCCAGAAAATTTAGTATTATTGGCGGAAGTTCCTCACTACAAAATATCCGTTATATATTTGCAAATTTAATTATCTGCAGATGTATTTATAACCGTAACTTCTAATAAAATATTTACGTGAAACGTATTATCTCATATGTTTACACGTATTTACTTATTTTATTTATCGTTCAAGGTCTTGTTCTTCATAAAAGCCCACTTGTTATTCAAATGACAAAGATTTTATGATTCCAAATTACAAATTTTACATTATGAGTATGCGTTTCATAAACTGCTTCATTCAAATAAACATAATTACTGAATTACATTATTAAAACTGTTAAACAGGAAATAATAAATAATAAATCATTAAAAAATGAAGAAAATGTTACTATTTGCATAGCTTTTATATTAATAATATTGTTACTTTCCAGATAAAATGGAATGGTGGATTGGTGGAATATACGACTGGGAACAAATGAAATGGAAATGGGGATCATCTGGAAAAGCATTAACATATCATGGATTTTCTAGGATGGGCCCCGAAAATAAGGACAAACTGAAATGGCATTGTATTGTTTTGGATCCTACAATGAAATATAAGTAAGTAAAATTAAAACATCTGTTATTAAATTTAGATACTTTCACTAATTTTAAAGAACATAAATATATTTTATTATAGCATTCTTCACCTACAATATTTTGTTGTAAGGTGTATAACTAATTTACATTTTACTAAGATAAGATTTTTATGCTGTTTTCCTACGCACATCATTACATATGCAATTTCTATTTCTTTTTTAATGATATATAATGTACTTTTTCGTTATCTGTTTTCATCTAGAAACAGGTGCGGATATTCTAGACGAAAATTTTACAGAACAATATAAATCATTATCTATACAAACATACATAACATATTTATATAGTGGCTCACATTAAAAGGCAGACAAAAACTTATAGTATAAATACTGCAAATTAGTGAAATATTTTCATTTTTTTTTTCTATTATTATTTTTAGTGTTTAAAAAGTTAACTTTAGTAATAAAAAACATATTTTCGGAATAAGCACTAAAAAAATAAAAATTTAACATCAATTTAAAAGTTACAACAAAAAAATAATAATAATTCTCAATAAAAATAATAAATAAAAGAATTTTCAAAATTAATATCTTTTTGATAAGAAACTTTGCTTCCGAACGGCCTCAATTTGCTTGGCATTGATTCCTGACAGCTCAATTTCCCCCCAATTTTACAATAAACCATTTTTTAGGGTTTCTTTGTTAAAACTATGTTTAATTGCTATTTTGCTGCCCAACACATCCCACAAATGCTGGATAACATTTTTATTTGGGGACTGTCCAGGTTTTTTTTTGCATTTTTAAACAATTAACTAGATTCTATTCTATTATAACCATGGAAGTGTTTTTGGATCATTATCTTGGTTAAATATAAAACATTTTCTCGAAATCGACAATGTCCATTTGCGCTCGAAATACACACAAGATTTTTTCTACAGTTGCCACAAACTTTAAGAGATATTTGAAATTTGTTTTTGGTGTTACTGTGATGTCACACTATTGCTATCTTTGCACACTATAGAGTGTGGTGCGGAGTGAGATAGGAATATTAGTTTCGCCGTGACATTATATTGATATTATATATCAATTGTAGTTAAACTGAACACAATTAATTTTTTAATATCTTTTTTTTTATAGATTAAACGAACTTAATTTTAAAATAATAAAAAAATCATTTGTCGTTATTTTCTATTCTTACTGAGCTAATCAATCTAATCTAAGTATTTTTAATTTCGTTTTTGTAAACGAATGCTCTATTTTATTTCTATACTCCTTAGCAGGGCATATTTTGTTTGGTTATGTTATACACTTCAGAGCAATTATATGTCAGATTGACTTGTGAAGGTAACAAATGTGTAGGTAACGACAGTGGTATTAATTTTTGACTAAACAATTCCATTAAGATTGTAAACAAGTAACATTTTATAAAAATTTGGACAGCGAGCGTTTTTTCTACTTTATCGCTCTAGAGCGGCAAAGTACCATTTTGCGCACACAAAAGAGGGCGCAAAACGCCTACTTTGTATAGCGACTGTAGACAAATAACTATTTCAGAGTTAAAATATTAAATCTAGAACTAGAACAGATAGATTTGTCCGACTTTTAATGTACGACATTTTAATATAATTTTAATTTTTAAGTGAGTTAAAATAATTAATTTAATATTTTCCTTGAATTGAATTTAAATAGTTTTATCAATTTATATAAATGAGTCAAGTATGACATTCCTAAAATTGTAACTAATATGTTTTTATTACTTGAACACATATGCATTTCAGTGAAGTAGATATTTAAATTACATAATTTAAAAAATAGCATTGATATGTCCCGCAATTAAAAATAATCGTAAATCACATATCAAATAAAAAAACCATCTTAATATAAACTCATCTTGTTTCATTCATAAATCAACATAAGAGTTAAGGCTACTCAAAAACAAACAACTAATTGTATTTTTAATTGTTTAATAGATGGAGCGCCCGTAGTTGTGTCCATGGCAAACATTTTATTTGTCAAAAGAAAGGAATGCGCGTCGGTAAACGTGGATTAGAGAAACTTCGCAAAAAATATAACAATACCTTAAATGAAATTCCAGCCCCGTTAATATATGATAAACCCAGAAAACCAAAAAAACAAGAAAATTTATCGAACGGACATTCAAAAACTCATTTAAAACAACACAGACCAAACGGAATAAATGTCCAAAATAACTACAGAGCATTCAACAGTGCTTACGGTCATCGAAGAAATAACACAGAAATAAGAAAACGTAGAAAAGAACGAAAAAATCGTGAAGGACAACGTAAAAATAAAAACAGAAAATATAAAAACTATGGTTTAGAGAATCGGAATGGAACTGATTTCAGTTTAATTAATTCCGAAAACGGATATGCCCATGATTATAGAAGAGATAAGAAACGAAACAGGAGAAATAAAAGTAAAGAAAGCAAAGAAAATAATTCATTAGAAAGTACAGTGTTAGCGCATGATAATTTCAATCAGAAAAAGAAGAAAGTCTGGAATAATGATAACAACGCGATGGAAGATATGTCGCAAAAAACAACTTATATTACTAATACTCTGAGTCCGTTACATCCGAGAGTTATAGTCGAAGAACATGATTTCTTAAATTGAATATTAAAAATCTGAACGAGGTATAAATGAAATATAAACTGTCTCAAATGTACTATCAAAATCCTAAATATAAAAAATACGTAATTGAAATAAATAAATAAATAAATGTTATTTAATAATGAAATGTACAAATAATTTATATATGTAACTGAATCTCCTGTTTGTTTTCTATAAATAATTTTAAGGCAGTTTTTGTGTGGATGTTTAAATAACGTTGAACAAATTGATAATTAATTTAATACACATGATGTGATATTTATATGTCTATCAGAATGTATCAAAATACCGCATTTATTAACGTATGAAAACCGTTATCATTTTAACGTTGATTAATAAAATAAAATGTGTCCTACTTAACCCACCTTACCTCCTTTGTTTCTCATTGTTATTTTTTTGTATCATAGTTCGTAATAGTACCTATTCAGCTATATTTATATTAGAATTTATTGTAATATTGTAAATTTCATTATTACTATGTTTTACTATGTACGATTGTACCATTAGAAAATAAAATAAAACTATTATTATATTATAATCAATTTTATAGTTGTGTTATTTATTATTCATAACCTTACAAAAATACTTTTTGTTCCGTAAATATATTAATGGTCAAATATTTAAATCACGCTAAATATTAATCACAGAAGACTTGTCTAACAAATAAAACACGAAATACAAGAATTACTATTAATATTATTAATTATAATAAACGGCACGCATTACAAGTCATTCGCATTAATTTCAATTGCAGCATGTCTATACATGTTACATCACAGTTAATAATACATTTAATTACGTATTCTAAAAAGATAACAAAGATAAACAGATTTTAAAAATGTGTGAAGAAGATAATTTAAATTAAATTTCTATATTATTTATGTATTTTGGAGATATATGATGCATTATACATTTTTAATTTGTATTTTATACGGAGTAAAAACTTTTTTTTAAAAAATACTTGAATACATAGCACGTGCTTTGTACAATAAAATTAGTTTCTCCAAAACAAAACCTGTTATATTTTAAATTCTTAGTCATTTCACGTGCATCCGTCAGGAGATTTTTTTGATAAAAATAGTAAGTTTCATTTAATTAAACGTACTGTTAATAGATATAAAAGATTTAATTGAAATTTCTTACATGAATAATTTAATTTAAATGAAAATACAGTTAAGATCGTTTATAACGATGATCCGGAAGACCAAATTTGCTTTATTTGTTTGGTCTTTATAGAATATTGTGTTGAAGTAATATCGGATACAACGACATTGATAATTACGACAAAATGGCGATAACAATATTATTTTAAAATAAATTAATGGAGAGCTTGCAACAATTTTTTTATTGTTGCATTTAATTTAATTTTTCATTACTGCAGTTATTATGTTACATTTCTTAAATAAAGCCCCGGTCTTTAACGAAGTATCGCGTAGAAATGACTATAGCACTTATGCAAAATTTTTACCATTTTATTGTAGAAGTTGGAACTTTAAAAGTTACAAATATTTTACAAAATTCTTGTCTAAACGTTATAGATACAGGACAACGTTATGGAAATTTTTAAAAAATTGAACAAAACTTTTTAAAAAACCACAAATACAAAACGAATATTGAAAAATAAAAATAATCTACACAATTTATTAATTTATTAATTGTTTGAACTACGTAAAGATAATCTACACAAAATAATCTTAATTTTTTAAGAGGGGACCCCACCCTGAAGGATTCAGAAAATCGATTTTATTTTTGCATAAATCTATTCATTATCCTATCTTAAAGGGTATATTTATACTTGAAGTCATTGCAAAGATACAAGAAGAATTGTGAAGGCCTTATAATATGTTAATTACAGTACCAAAAACTTTAAATGCGTTTTTATCGAAACTGGGTGCCACTTTTTCTCAGGAGCCATTAAATGAAATCACTTTTATTTTTAACGGTAATGTTTGATAATTTAATTTTTCGATTATTTACAAACAAATTTATAGCATTTTTTCCCTCGGATTATTATTTATTTTTTTTTTTTCAAACATCTGCCATTTTAGTAAACTTTTTAAATTATCAAAAAATCTCATGCTTCACGATAGTTAGTCTATTATAAATAAGGAAATCTAAAAAACGATTTTTTCTACCATCTTGAAAACACCCCAAATGATTCGATTGTATTTAACACTTAAAAAAATTCTGAATATCACAGTTTTTAAGAACTGTCAGGGTGGGGTCTCCCCTTTAAAGGATTATGATTATGAATCTTAAAATATATGTAAGCATGAACGAAATTTTTTGAATTTACATGTAATATTTTTTAAATTTAATTATCTATATATTTTATTTGTTTATCAGAAAAGAAAAAAAATTTGTATAAAGTTGACCAAATAAATGAAATAATACGGTTATTTTAAAATTTTCCCTAATTTTTTTTAAGACTGATATAACAACTATCGATTATTTAGATCGCTTTTCCTACTCCCGTGCTCCGTCATAATAAGCGGTTTCTACTATATATTAATTTATTTTCAAATATAATTTAATAAAGTTTTTTGAGTATATCGAAATTATTATAGAATCGATCGTTGAAATAATGTCATGATTATTTTTGGCATAAATTATTTACAAAACAATTGCAACTTAACAATATTCTATTTGTATTCCCTAATAAAGAAACTTTTCAGACTATTTTATAACATACCTATGACTTGAAATTTGGTTTAGTCATAAAGCGCACATATTTTAGTAAATAAGATGTTAAAAACTAATAAAAAAAAAAAAAAAAACTTACCTTAATATAAGTGCAGAGCCCATCTCCTTTGAGTATATCCGTGTCTGGAACGGTGTATAACTTGACTTTCATCTTGCCGGTTTGCACATCACGCATAACCAAACCGCATTTCTGCATTAAATCCACGAATTCTTCCTCAGTTATGTCAGTTGGTAAGTTACTCACGTAAACTTTAGTATTTTGCTGTTCATTTATTTCAAACCATGCTGCAAACAAACAAACCATTAATTACACTTTTTTTTTTGTTTTGTTTTAAACGTAATGAATTAATTATTTTGACATAATTAGTTGAATCAATCAATTGAAAGAGCATCTATGTACATATTTGTTCTATCAAAAGTAAACTAAAATAAAAGAGTAATAAAATAATATACACTAAAATTAATTATACACACTTTACAAATAAATAAATTCCCAGCGTTTTTCCCGTAAACATATAAATAAAAAACACAAAAATTAAGATAAGACGAGAATTAATTAATATAGGGCACGACTTTTAATCTGAAGAACTTAAAATGTAACATTTTCCAAGCAACAGTATTTTAAACGTTTCACTTATTTTATAATACAACGAAAAAATTAACTGATTCAAGTTACTACCTGGAATAACCGACAACATATGAGAACAGAACACCACTGCTACGATGAAGTGTAAATTCTATATTTCAATAATCAATTAAATACATAATAAAGGTTATTATATGAACGAATTTTATTATTATTACCTTGTATTTTCATCAACTAAAAACTAAAGGAATGAAATAAATCTTTGTATTTTTAAACAGAATTCTTTAGTTATTGACATATTTTTTATTGCAAAATTATAAATTAATATTTCTGAAACTTAACTGATTCTTACAGGAAAAAATAGTAGAAAATACAATTAAACAGTGAAGTACTCGTCGATATTTATAATACACTGATATCACTACAATTAAACTGCAAATAATCATATTTCATTTTGATTTTAAGCAATATATACATACTTTAAAACTTTATACATAAAAATAGTTAACACAAATATAAATTCTTTGCTCCTTAAAACATGAAACTCTCCGATATTTTTTTCTCTATATCTCAATACAAATGTACAAATATAACATTAAAAAAATAAATAGTAAATAAATCCACAATATTTTTCATAGTTTTTGTTTTTATTTTTACACTTAAAAGCATTAATTTTCGTACGATACGCTGTTTAAATAAAACAAAAATATAAAAACTAAATTTTAGGTGCAATATTTCACAAAACCATTTTGATACAATTAACAAATAATAGTTATAAATTAAAAATAAAACAAAAAAATATTTAATAAATAAAAGGAAATTATTATTCATATGATGTAAAGAATACTTGAAATAATAAATATTTAAATGAAGAGGTTTAAATGAAGTTGGCCTTTCATTAATTTTAATAACCGCCTTCTCGGTATTGATTCTACAAGTTTTTTTAGTTATATTTAACTTTGAATTTTGTTTAATTTCTTTTAGTAACACTTTACAAATAACAAATAAGTTTTTATTCTCCCTTTAAAGTACTTTTACATACGTATAGCATCGTAGATTTCAGTAATTTAATAAATTTCTTTACTATAATTTTTTATTTTTTTCGAAAAAAAAAAAAAAAAAAAAAAAAAAAATTATTGATATAATTTTCTAGTATATTTATACCCATTTTAAATAGAGCTATTTACAAAGATTATTATCCTACATATTCAAAATGTATACTAAAAAAATATTTTTTTATTTTTGACTCTTAAGCATTAAAAAAATAAAAACTGTACCTAAACTATACACGTTCACTTAAAAGTTTCAGACATAAATGAAGTAGCTTCATTTGATGAATTATTTGAAAAGATTAGCTTAATTTTACTGCAAATATTTTTTTTAGTCCATTACACCTAATGTACGTTAAACAAAACTTCATATACAATGTTTTCATGCTTAATTAAAGATGTTTATATGTTTCCTTCAAGAGTAATTTGAATTCCTTGTTAAATATACCTACATACAGTAGCTCACGCAGTCTAATAATCTTATTTTAAAAGCTGTAATTAAAATATTTCAACTTTGTAGATACCTTTTTTTTGTTTTAGTTACTTACATCGTTAAATGAAATAATATATCAGCTTGAGGGGCAGGAAATTCGTATTTTAATGAAAACACAGTGAATAAAATAAGGAATTTATAAATTAAAATTAAACATTTTAGACCATTTTAGATTTTACCAAGATAATGATTCAAAATACATATTCATGATTACTAAAGAATAGCTTTTCTACAATTGCCAAAAAGTGAGAAAAAAAAATGTATCTAGAAATTTAAGTTCTAATAAAGAAGCCCTTAAAAAAATTAAAGGAAGAATTAAGAAAAATTAAGCTGTCCCTTTATTTAAAAAACTTGTAGAATCAATGTCAAGGAAACTTGAGACCGTCTGAAATCAAAATAGCCTATCAACAAAATATTTATTTTGAAATTCTTTCTATTATGTTGAAAATTATCAATTTGTCCGACACTGAGTATGAAATTGATTTTTGTTATTTTTTAAGTAAATTTTAATTTGTTACTGCGATTTAAAAAATATATTTTTTATTACAATTAACCATCTAAGTAGTTAATGTAATAAAATAATTTCACTATTTTCAAGTATTTAAATTATAACTTTTGAAAAAGGCATGTTCGACTTACAGTGTCAGCCACTATAGCACGACAAATAATTTGAGGAAGTATACATGATCAATAAAATAAAAAAATTAAAGATTAATTTATAATTTTTAAATATAAATAGTTTATGTTTTATTATGTTTTGTTAAATAAACATTTAACATAGAATTAATGTTATTATTATTAACATTCCATGAAATAAAATGAGAAAAAAAATAAGTTGACCTTAAATTACTTTTAAGTAGCTTCTATGTTTTATATTTATATAAAAAAAAAAAAACAATGTATGTATGTGCGAATACAAAGCATGCAAAAACTATGAAAGAAAATGAATTTTGTTTTTAAAATACGCTCCAATTATTAGCTATTATCTTGTTCAAGTGCGTATCACAGTTTAAGACAGAAGTAATTCATTTCGTTCTTGAAAAAGTTCATGAACTACTAAAATAAACAATTCATTATAATGTTCCATATTTAAAAAAAAAACTTGTACATATTCATAAGCGTATGTCATTAAGTATATTCTTAGAAACGTATAAAATGACCTAAGCTATATATACACATACAAATGATTTCTTTGCAAATTTTTATGTCTACCACATCTTTACGACTCACAAATTTCCATTGTATTTTTATTCAAGACAAAAATAATTATACGTAATCTTGTGCCTATATAACTTTCAAAAGGTTTAATATAATATCGCTATACAAATGTTCATGCAAAATAAAAGCTGTATTTATAATTACTTTAATTATATATTAAGTTGTTCATAACAAGTTCAATGTTTTAGTTCAATTTTGTGCTGAAAATATTTTTATTTTATTTTGTTTTTAATCAATGAATCAGTAAAATTGAAAATATTTAGGATAAAGTTAGTCACTAATGTCTTTCTTCCAACAAAATTAAATGAATGCTAATTTCTAGGTAATGTTAAGATAATTATTAAGAAATGTATTAGTCAAATCATTATTATTTCTTGAATTTCATGATAAAATAGTTAGTATAATCATATATTTATTAAAAATGGAAGTCTACGAACTAAATGCCTAATTTATAGGTAAATAACACGTATGATATATTTAAACAAAAAACTTATAATTAGTTCGTTAACTTAGATAACGTAAACACTCACTAGTAAATGCATACATTAACTAAACTATTCAGACAAAGTGTGCACACTTGCAAGGGGAACTTCTGACCTCGGACTCACCAATTTTCTAATAAAAAATCAGTAGACCATTAGAATAATATTCTGACAAAGCCATTCGACGCAATACTTAATAGATTTTGAGAAAAAAATTCCCAAAGTTTTGAAAAATACGCCCTATGCTTAAGTTTAAATTAAAACAAACTTCTTGAACTGACATTATCTTATTTTATTTATTTTTACTTAATTCAAAATAAATGACAAATCTTATTACATTAACTAATTATAATAAGAGTTAAAACACAACGTTTCGATAGGTCAATATCTCCTATCGTCATCAGGTGACAAAAATATTAATAAAAGTCACAAGCAAAGAATATGTTGAGAAAAATAATTTAAAAAAAATGAACAAACAAAGAATCGAACCTGCGACCACAGGTGCCGAATGCTATCGCTGTAACTATTAGGCCTCGGCTTTGCTTATACTATGTAACATGTGCAGAGTACTTAAGCATAGGGTGTATTTTTCAAAACTTTGGGAATTTTTTTCTCAAAATCTATT
>NEEE01003680.1:182682-211656 GCA_002278615.1 Pogonus chalceus
CCCGGTGTGTACCACAAGGCCCGGGCCACAACTGAAAACAATAACAATTCCGCCGCAAAATCACTGCGACTTTCTGGATTTTGAGTTCTTTTACGCCTTTTTTTCTCTTTTTCCATTGCAAAATCAGCGTTAATGAACCGTTCGCGGCTAAAGTCGCAGTAATTTTGTGGCGGAATTGTTATTGTTTTCAGCTGTTATTTTTTTAATATATTAAAAATAATGCTATAAATACTACAAAAAGCATAAATAAATGATACAGGGTAAACAAAAAAATCTCAGATGATGTAATTAGATAATTAGAAAAGAAATTTAAAGAAAATTAATGAAGATTACAATGAGATTTGCCTTGACCTTTAAAACTAAATGATAATAAAAATACAATTTAAAGTAAACGCGCACAAATAGTAAGTTTTGAGACTCCACATTGTAAAAAAAACTGTTATTTATTGAATAAAATGTAGTACATTACAAATACAATTATAGCTTTCAATATTCTAAGAATATTTGTCACTTATTACTTAAAATTTTCCATATGAAACATCTACATAAATACCCTTAAAAAATAAACTACGATAAAGAAAGAAATTATTATATTTTTAATTAACAAATAATTGTAATTGATATATCAATATACGAAAAATAAATATAAATTTATTCACATTTTCTTACGAGAAAAACAAATAGTACATTAATCATTATTAAAGTGTCAATAAAAATCCTAATTCAATTAATTTAATTTTAATTAATTCTTTGTTGATCACAGCAATTTATTTTTTTAACTTCTGCGGTTCATAATCTTAAAAAAAAAACAAAAATTTATTTTATTATTTGAAATAATAAAACTTTACAATGAATAAATCAAGATATTAAATTACATGCGATCGTATTATAAAGTATTAAAACAGTTTGACATTAAGCTTCTCAAAGTTTTTAATATGTTAATATTCTAATAGTGACGTGAATAAAGATTATAGATTATATTTTTCAACTATAATTCAGATGTAAACTTGATAACACTTATTTCAAATTATTATTCTTTTTATTTATCAAATATGTACATACATTTAACATATGTATAATGGTAATAATTTTTTCAAATAAAATGTATATTTAAACTTATTTGAACTAATATAATTATTCGATTTTTTGAATTTATATCAATTAAATCTGTTTAATTAGAATTATAATTTTTTCATTTTAATTATACATGGTTATGTACTTAAAATTAACAGCTTATACACATTATTTCACTCCTACTAATAAGTACGAAAGTATTAGAAGAATTTTATTTCAATCTTTCTAAAAATATAATTCATACCACAATTAACTTAAAACACTCATAATAAAGTTGTAATTTTGTTACTTTGAGAATTATAAATTGTTGTAAAACGATCAATAACGCCTTCCAATTTGAGGACAGTGCATAAGCCTTTGACACAAAGACTCAAGTAAACAAGTATTTAGGGTTGCCCTACTTGATACCAAGGTTCAATTTTATCAGATTAAATTTATTTACAGAAAATTTGAATAAAACAGGAAGATATATGCATGTCGAAGTTAAAAATATATTTAACAAACAATTGTCTAGAGCAGTATTTTTCAACCAATGTGACGCGGCACTTTTGTGTGCCGCCAAATTTCAGAAATGTATAAAGTAAAAATTATAATACTTATTTTTATTACAAATAAAGTTTAAATTAAAGAAAATGTACAGGTGCCCCAAAAGAGTCAAGAATTAAACGTTCGAAAATCGTCTTTACAAAGAATTATAAGGAAGGATTTGCATCTTAAACCTTACAAAATTCATCTTGTACAAGAATTAAAACCAACAGACCATCTTTAACGATTGAATTTTGCAATTTTGTACAAACTATTTTAACAGCAAAAAGTATTTAAATCCATATAAAAAAATTAACATATCTTTTAAACTTATATTTTTCTTTTTGTGTCATCAAATTTTGAAAGTTAAAAGTGTGTCGCGACAAAAGAAAGGTTGAGAATCACTGGTCTAGAGTCTAAAAATACTAAACTGTCTATTATACAAAAGAGATTTTATTTATTATTTTAATATAAATTTTAAAAAATCTATATATTATCTAAATTATACTTCAAAATAAAAATAAAATTTCAAAATCTTATAAAATTACCAGTTTGTACAGTTTATATCAAAATATCCATAATGTTTAAAGATATATACTGCACTACAGAAAAAAATGCTTTTTGATCAATAAATGAAGGCTTTAAATGCAAAATGCTTTAAGTTTCAAAAATTTCATTTCAAAATATCTGGTTATTTTCGTAGTATAATCAAATTTTAGGTTTTTAATAATGTTAGACTCGATGCTAACTTTTGGTTTATTTTTTGCCTTGGTTAATACAGATTTATCTTGATTTATTAAATTTATAATAAACACTGATAGTTATTTACTAAATTTAAGTTTTTACAGTCTAAAAAAGAGTGGAGGTAAGTTGGGGCTCCCGTACAAAGAATGGAATTTAAAGATGGATGCCCAACAATATCAAAAATAATTGATTTTTAGAAAAAAATATCAAAAACACTTATTTTATTATTAAGATACAAACAACATAAATAATTATTTCTTAATAAAAATTTAAAAAAATATAAAATTTTGGAAAAACTAAAAATGATATTTGTGAAATGTTTTAATGCCTTTTCTTTAAAAAAAAAAAAGGAATTACCAGTTAATTTAACATAATTTTGATATTAAATAATAGTATACAAAGGTGCTACTGTTAATAATTGTAAAAAATAAAATAATATTTTTTAAATAAATATATGCAGAGAATAATTGAACTTTTTATTAAAATATTATTGCAGAATCAAACAACATTTACGCATGTGGAAGCAATACAGATGGACAATTGGGTTTAGATAACGTAGATATGGTAAACATACCAACAAAACTTCAACACAACCAACTCAAAGAAAATGGAACAATAAAAAAATTATCAGCAGGATCTCAACACAGCGCTGCGCTGACAGGTAATAAACAAAAGAAATAATACAAATATGTTTTTCCTAAATAAAAAACGTCACGATACTTTTTTGTAAATTATTACTTTTTATTAATTCAGGTGCAAATATATAACACATAATTAATTTTATGCTTATTTCAATTATTGTATTATTATTAGAAAATTTAATAATCAGTGCTTGCTTAGATAACATCTTAAATACTTAACTGCTTCACGTTTTAAGTGTGCAAATACAAATTAGGTCATTTCATGCTTTCTGGTCATAATGATACTAAAAATCGTTTATTTTGCTTTAATTATGTTACGTAGAAAAATAAACACGAAAAATTAAATCCTTAAAAAATAAATATAAAATCACCCTGGAAATTATGCCACCATTACTACAGAGAAGTATAATGACACACATCCATTTATAGTCGCCGCCACGAAACAATGTAATTGTACGTTTACATGATACCGCCCCGCGATCCAAAACATTTTATATGTTCCAAAAAGGCAGAATGCTTTGTAAAGAAGTATAAGTAACCAATGTAAACAAAATCTGCGTATTATAAATAATTTGTGAACTAAGCGTTCAGAGAATGAAAAAGATAATAACGTATATCGAAGGAAAATATCTGTTAACTATTATGAAATTACATTGATTTGTGACGACGACTATACTTATTCATTTTTCTTAAAATTGTTTGAAATATATTTATTATTATTTTAATATCAATATTTCAATAGGATCAGTATGTATAGAAATAATTGAATATAAAACTTACCAACTGATGTATTTTAGAAAGTGGCCTGGTATTTGTATGGGGTTCAAATTCGGAAGGGCAGCTTGGCTTTGAAAGTAACCGGACATGCAGTAAAATACCAACACTTCTAGAATTCAAGGATAAAATTCGGGATATTAGTTGTGGATATTATCACACAGCTGTCATTACAGGTACATATTATATAAATATTTTTTAATATTTATATATTTATTATTAACATTTTTAATATTTGAATTTCATATTTATATGAAATTTATTTAAAAATTTAAGAGGAGTCGGAATTAAGCAATAAAGTTTTGCTTTAAATTTAATTTTTATTTTATCATGCAATATTAAATGTTACTTTAAAATACTTAAAAAAAATTATTGCGTTCTTTGTAGTCATTGTTTGTGCCTTAGCAGTTACTAATTAAGTATATTCTGGAGATTAGATGAAAAAATTTATAACGAACTGTTTTTTTTTTTTTTTTCATAATGATGGCTTTCTAAATAAAATTTTCAATTTTAATCTTTAAAAAAGTACATTTGTATTTTTAAGATAAAAAAGAAAGAAAAAAATAACAAATTCAACATTAAATCTCTACAAATTATATAATAAAAGAACTGAACGTTTCCGAAGTTTTCAGTAATCGTGGTCTCCGTTTTGAAAAAAAGTTTTGTGTTATAATTACGATACTTATTATTCTATCTCACATTGAATCTGTACAGCATCTAAAACTGGAATTTGCTTCTATATGTGACAGTTTTTCGATTGAAAGACTGCTATTTCTTTATCATTCTCGATTTTCGAAAATTATAAATTATTTAAATTTTGTTTTTTAGCTGACGAAAGATTTAACTACTTAAATTTGTATATCTCGTACTAACAAACCCCTTGCACTGATAGAACGAATTTAAACATTTTATAATTTATTACTAAATGTGATCACTTAAATTAAATTAAAAATTGAAAGATTAATATTGTTAATATTAAAGATAAATCTATAATTTTCTCATTATAATTATTTTATACTTTATATTTTATAACAATTAGACACGTAAAAATATTTATTGCATATAAAAACAAATTAATTTTCATAACGATATTGAATTTTATTTTTGAAAAAAACAGGAATAGTAATCACGCAACAATATTGCATATATTTAATAAAATACAAGTTGCATAATATATTTAATTTTAGTAACAATTTACATATTTCTGATTAACATTGATATGCTTTTAACAAATACTTTAAAATTCAAATGAAGTACTTCCTTTTTGCTTTTTTAGTAATTTTTTAAATTAATCACTAAGAATAGTTAAATGTACTAACTACCAACTATAATTTTACTAAAAATAAAAAATAATTACAGATTTATTATTTAAATAATATTTGATGAACTGTTTTGAGTCTGGCAAATTCTGTTTCTATAAAATATATTATACGTATTTATTAGATTATACTTGAGATACTAAAGATTGCTATAATTTGTATTCAGACAAATTTAACAAACTCTTTATCTACATTTGTATATATACTCAGCATTTTATATAACCTACTTATCTCAAATAAACATATTTAGTTTCAAGCAAATACATAAATTTTATTACCATGAAAATTTAAATGATAAAAAATTGCATTTTGATGTTCATTTTATATGTATTTTATTTAAAAAATCCATCAATATAAAGCAAATTGCAATCGCAAACGTGAGTTTTGTATTTGTTCAATTAATGAATAAATGTATCAAATTTATATATGTAATTATTATTTTTTAATTTCATAATTTAAATAAAAACTAATTTAAATTTTGATTATACAGTTACTTAATTTAGATCTTTATATTTTGAATCGATAAATGTGAAAGTAAATTTATTTTTATTAATTTCTTTAGAACTATTTGTAATGCAAGAACTTTTTTTCTAAAAAGTGTACTATACATTATTTTATTTACCGGAAACAATCCAAGATCTACGTGCTTAATTATAAATATTTAATTTTCTGAAACACCAACAATTAAATAAAATATGTAATATACTTGATTTTATTTTAAAATTAGTTTCTAATATATTCCCGGAATATGTTTTATATTTACATAATTATAATTTGACTTTAGAAAATGGAGAACTTTTTACGTTTGGAGAAAATGAGAATGGTAAACTAGGTTTACCCCAAGGTGATAGTCAAACGTACAAACCAACTCTTGTAAATGTACCAGAACCATTGGAGTCAATATCATGTGGTGGTCATCACAATATTGCAATAACACAAACTGGTCAAGCAGTTGCATTTGGTTGTAATAGTAACGGAGAACTAGGATTAAGCAAAGATATTCCAAATGTTACAGAACCTCAATTATTACCAAATGAATTATTTGATGGTGAAAAAATACGGGCAGTATCTTGTGGGGATAGTCATACAGCTTTTATTACAGGTATAAATAGAATATTAATACGTTATAACTAATAAAAAATTTCACTTACACGTAAAAACTTTCAATAAAAACAAAAAGAACAATTTAGAACCTAATTATTGTCCGAAATATTATGGTAACAATTTTTATTCTTTTCCACAAAATAAATTATATCAGTTATATACGAAATATAACATAAAGGAAAAAATTAAAGAAATAAGATGAAATATATANAAATTCAATGGCATTAGTTGAAATATACTTCAAAATAAATTTAATAAACAAATAAAAATAAATATTAAAATCTAGAAGCTAACATAGAGACGAATTTTCCTTATCCTTTATGACCGTGAGTGTTTTTAGAATTGATTATAACAGTTTTTTGGTTATATTATCTTTCAAAATTAGGCTTTGTTATTCATTTTTTTTTCTTAATTTGCCTTTTTAAATTACTTTATAAATTCGTATAAATTTACGTATTTACATCGTAGACTTAGGCAAAATTTAATAATATTTAAATATTTTTTCCTTTTTCCTTTTTTTCCAATAGAAAACTACTTAAAAACGCACGCCTAATAATATACAGTGTATAGTAAAAGTATTCGTACTCTCAATACTGAAAAACAAAAACAGTCAAGAAACTATAATTTTAAAAATAATATGAATAGTATCATATTTTATTACAAAAAGTTAGTAGGTCAATTTACTTATATAATTATTTTTTTTAACACTGCTTATAATTAATTTTAAAATTTTTAAAAGCAAAATACTCTACCCATGAGGTAGCAAAAGTATTCGTACCTTAGAGTTCTATAAGATTAATTTTCCAAGAAAAATGTTTTAATGTAAAGGAAACATGTTTATGCATGTTTTATAGATTTTTTTACAATATTAAAATAATTTTAGCATAAACTTAAATCTATTTTTATGCGTATTTTTCAGATCCTTTGTAGTTATATTAATAATAAACCTTTCTTCAAATGCTGTTAGTTGTTTTGGACTATCACTTCTTTGTACATTGTATACTGTATCTTAGTTTTTTTAACGTTGTTTAATGTATTCTTTCCATTATTTGCTTCAAATAATGTTATTTGCTATATGGCGATATAATTTTTTGTTTTTTACCTATTAGTTATAACATTTTTTTACCTCTAATACAATCCTTTTTGATTTTTCACTAATAAAATTGATTTAAAATTGAACCTTATGCAAAAAATATTTTGATATTGTAGTTAGGTAAATCTATAAATATGCATAAATATGTTTTGCTTATATTTAAACATTTTTATTGGAAAATTAGTCTTCCAGAACTCAAACGTACGAATACTTTTGCTTCTGAATATTTGGAACACATTACTTTTAAATATTTTCAAAATTAATTCTGTGGAATTTACAAAAAAATTATTTATGTAAATTGAAGTACTAACTCTATTTAATAAAATATGATAGGATTCATAATCTTTTTTTTTTAATTATAGTTTCTATAATTATTTTACTTTTTCAGTATTGAGAGTACGAATATGTACATTTGCTATCCATTATAGTTTTACCTATTTTAAATAAAGTGATTTACTACTATTATTAGCTTGAAAATTGAAAATAGTTTATTTACTATAAAACATGTAAAAATCAACGTCCACTTAAAGTTTCAGACATGAAATGAAATTCACTTGTATCGTACGATACCAAATGTTTAATTTATAAACTATTTGAAAAAATAAATTAAAATATACTATAAACTTTTTAGTGCAAGCAAAACATTATATGTATATAGACAATGTTTTCATGTTTAATCAAGAATGTTTGTATGTTTCCTTCCCAATAAAATTTGAAGTTTTTGTCAAAAATATAAAGTACAGAAAACAATATTTTGAAGTGTATTTGAATAATTTTGAATTTTAAATAATTCTAATATATAAATAGTTATTAAATATATGAATATTTTAATCAAACAAACAATAACTTCATAATTTTAAAGCCTTTAATCTATAGAATATATAATTATAATTTAATAACGAAGATTTAACTAACATTTTTATTGTTATATTTTTATTTTAAGAAAACTATAAGATATACACTTGCGGTGATACAAGACACGGAAAACTTTGCCAAGATGATAACCTAGAAGAAGGTCATTCTGGTCTTGAGCAAATAATTAGATTTATAAATTACAAAGTAACAAGTGTTTCATGCGGTGGCTGTCATACAATAATCTGCGCTCAAAAAATACTAGATAATTCAAACAGTTTATTGCCTCCATTACAAAGAGTTCCAAATTCAATATTAAATGAAATAAAAACAGAAGTGGCTCTGGAAACTAATGTAATGACAGAAAAAAATATCAACGGTACCAATGATATGGGCAATCAAAATGGCAGCTTAGTTGACAAAGAAAAAGCTGTCACAAATGGTATTACATATGATATAAATGATCTAAAAACTAATGGTATTACTGAACTAGTACAAACATCTGAGGAAACATTAAAAAATCTACAGAATACCGCAGAAGATGCAATTAAACCATTATCAAATGAACTTGGACGAATATCATCAAACATTTCGGAACATATTCAATCACAACAAGAACAATTGAATACAGATGCAAGTAATATGACTAACATGTTTAAAATTGAAAGTAATGCTACGCAAACTAAAATTGAAGATGAAATAAATAATATTACAGATACTATAACAAAAGATGTACAAGATGGCATAGATGACACAAAGGATATCATGAAATCTGAAATAAATAATATTAATGATAGAATGGGTTTAAAATCATTAAAAGACAATTTGGCATCTGATTCTGTTGACAATTTATTGCAAGAAATTGAAGATGATCTTAGTAATAAAAGTAATAAGACACTCACTAGTGACACAATTAGTATTAGAAGTAACGGTAGGTATTATATTTATTTATATTCTATCATATTTAAATATATTTTATACATATTTGTAGGAAAAAACACGGAAGATATTGAAGAAGTAACAGTTGAATCAAAAACACAAAATGGTGATGTCGATGAAGAAGATTTAAAAACTGAAACACATCAACCTGAAAGAAAACTATCAAGAATATTTGGAACATTCAAAAGGAAGAAAGTTAGTGCATCCTCAACATTAGACTCGAAAATTATTGATACAGAAAAATCATCACGTAATTATTTATTGTTCTAGAATAACAATATATCGTATTTTTAAACATAAATTAATTCTTTTTACAGGTAACAATAGTGCTGAAATAAAACAGGATAATGAAATACCTGTTACTAAAACAGACAGGACAAAAACTTGTATTCTATTGTGAAACTATCGTGAAGTTTTGAATTTTTAAATTATATATATACACATTATGTATTTACATAGATTCAATTTATAATATACAAAATTTTCTATAATGTAGTAGGTTATTAGTTTATTAGATTGTTGGATTAAAATAATTATTGTCTTTTATTTAACATCTTTTTCGTCAATTTTATCTTATAAATTTGTTTCGATAATTTTATTATATTTTAATTTTATATAGTATAAATTGTAGACTACAAGAAAGCTAATAACGAAACTCTTTTCCCTCTTCTTCCACGTCCACAACATTACTTTCTAAAATTTGCAATTAGATTTTTAAAGACCTTGAAGCAACCAGTGGTATAAATTTTAAACCCAATCATACTATCAGTCGTTTAAAGGCCATTCCTACTTATGGCATGAGATTAATTATTGAAATATATAAAATGAACACCATTAAACTAGATACTTATTATTTAAAAAATAAATACAGTTAGTAAAAAAATCAACTGCTATGTTTTTAAATATAAAAAAACATTTGTTTAATTTATAATAACAATATATTTATCATTAAAATTTATATAAAATTACATGAAAATGTTAATTTCTTGCATATATTATACAATAACAAATATATTTTATGTATTTTTAATAATAAATTGCAGTTTCTATTAAATTTTTTTAAGCAATCTAGTAAAAAGATTACAAACTCACAATGACACTATTAACTTAAAAACTCATTCATTTGTTTTAAGAATTAGAAATAATTTCAAATCTAAGACAGTATTCAAAATCTAAAAACGGTTGATGAAAAGAACGCAATATAAAAAACAATGAAATTAAAATAAAACCAAATCCGTAAAACTGTGTTTGAAAAATATCAGCAGACAATTTGAAAAATAATGGTAAATTAACTCAACTATAATATCTCTTCAAAAGATTCGATTGTCATGTATGCGTTTTTTATCACAAGCCGTAAATATCGAGAAATCAGAAATCAAAGGGTTCTATTAAATAAAATAATTAAAAACTATTTTTAGAATCAAGTTCTCTTTAACGATCAAAATAAATTGAATACGAACAGAAATCTGAATTTTACTTAATACGATGGATAAAAACATTTCATGCAATATATTAATAGCAAATTTAAAATCAAACGTTAGAAACAATTAGATCTACGTGTCAGATTCGAAGCATTTAAATCATATTGTAAAGAAATGACTGCTATAATAGATATTTGTGTATTATAAGCGTAAAGTGGGACATTGTCGATTGAGAGGTTGTTGCCGCGCGACTTAGGAGCGCGGCATTCTCTCGAAATCGACAATGTCCATTTGCGCTCGAAACACACACAAGATTTTTTCTACAGTCGCCACAATGAAGTCTCCACTATAACAAAAAATAATAAATTTTACATAGCAGGACATTTTGTTAGGTTATGTAATGTACAATCATATGTNAAAACAACTTTTAAATCACTGAATTAAAAAGAAAACTTAATATTTTGTTAATGTACGCATACTTTTCGTTTTAAAATATTATATTTTGTTTTTATTTATGTTGCTTAAATATATGTAAGAAATATTCAATTTTTTTAAATTTACTATATATATATACAACAAATGTATTTTATTTTGATTTCTAAGCATATTTTTTAACTAAACGTATGTTTTCCTTTTATATTTTCCAGTTTTTAATATAATCATATCTACTAAATTTTATTAAGCTCTAAATTTAAGCCATGGTACTTAAATTAAAGAATGCAATCATATAAAGTGAAATTAAATATACTTTGAATCTAGAATATTAAATGTAAACTTTGTTAAAATATTTCTAAAAATTTACGAAATATTAGTAAAGTAATAAAAATCATATATTTAAAAAATATTATTACCCACAAGAAGCAAATTAGAAAATTTTCATATTTATTTATAATTAATTCAGTAAAGAAAATATAAAGTAATATTTAATTTTAACAATGTGGTTTATTCTTGAGAAATATATTTTAGAAAAATTAAATTAAATTAAAACTACATTTAAATTCAAAATTAAATATCACAACTTAAAAGGATTGTTAATTTTATTTGCGTAAAATTTATTATTAAAAAAAATGCATTTATTTTACTAAAATATTATCCATTAACGAATACTCTACATTTACACAAGTTTATCATCCACCTTTAAAAAATTTAATCACACATGAGATAAATATTAGATACTAAAATTATAATACCTATCAAATATATTATTATTATATTTAAATATCTTTTCCCAGAATTATAATGCACACACTAGTTATTATTTTCATATAATGTTGGTATATATACTATTTTTATAAATGTCAAACACACTTAACCTCTATTTGTAATAAAATATCAATACAAAATTATATGTTAATAAACAAAATAATAAAAATTTTCTTAAATAAATATGAACTTCATATTGAAAATATAAATTAAAACAACTTACAAGTATTTGTTGACTTCCAAAAGCTTAAATAACACTTTTAAAATAAACTTATGTATTTACTTTAGCACTAACCTGAAATAAACTACTGTCACAAACTATTTTCACATTGCAACCAATATAACCATGTTAATAAATTTATTAAATTTAAATATATTAAATATTGACTTATATAAATAAACGAATTATTTTTAATAATATCACTTAATATTATATTTCAGTTTTTAAATTTGTTTCAAATCATTTATTAAATAAAATTTTATTTTATTTATGGTTGGTACTATATCTATGATGAAACGATAAGGTTACATACTTTATATACTAGTACGGGTATTCCCCTTTATCAGTTTTTCCACGTTTTCGAGCGGATTAGGTGTATGAAAGTTGCTTTATAAGTAAGTATGTAAGTTAAAATAATAGTATAATTATAATAAATTTATTTATTTTGTAGTAAATATGGGTAAGAGAAAAGGTAACAAAACTGCGCATAATAATGCATTATTAAATAAACCTATCCAAGAACCAGACGATGATGTGGTAAGTGTAAAGACTCCTATTGATATGAGTAACTTAAGTATAGGAGACAAGAAATTATTAAAACAAAAGGAAAGAGATTTACAAATTGCAAAAGAATTAGAAAATAAATCAAAAGTAGATATCAAACCGGCAGGAAATAAAAAAAAGGAAATACTATGGGGAAATGATCAAGTAAAAAAAGCTAAGAAAACGAATTCAAATAAATCGACAAATGAACATTCCAATCTAAATGCTTCAGAAAAACATCAGGCAGAATTTCAGAATAAAAGAATTTTATTTGAGTCAAGAAATGAAGATATGGAAAAAAATCATTCAAAATTACCAGATACTTCTGAAAATTGGAGAGATTCTAATGAAGAGGATAATTATTGGGACGGTGATGGAGTAAAAAGCAAATTGAAGGGAGGAGCAAGCAGTTCCGGAAGTAGCAGCCAACATAGTTGGCGTAATAAGAACGAAGAAAATCAGAGAGATAGTTCTGGCTATAGTTCTAATTTTTCACGAAAAGATAATTATCCATCTGTTGGTAAACCTTCATATGATAATTATAACAATTATAATAAATTTAATGAAAAACGCGATAAGAAATATCAAGAATTTTTAAGTTTAACAACAGATAAACGTAAATTAGTAAATAAAAAAGTTATTGAGAAAAAAGGTGATTTATTCAGTGCTCCTGAAGACTATTCTTTAGCGCATTGTGTTGCGGAAGATTTTTCAATGGGAGCAGGAATTGCTAAAACATTCAGGTAAAATCTCAAAAAAAAAATATATATATATTCCTTACTTTATATAATTTTCAAATTATAGATCATTGTTTAAACAAGTACCAAACCTTTTAAATCAAAAACAAAAAACAGGAGGACTTGCATTTTTAAAAGAAAACGAACGTTTTATCTATTATTTAGTAACAAAAGAGTTATCAAGAGGAAAGCCTACTTTATATACGCTTTGGATGTCTTTAAATAAATTAAAAAATCATATTGAACAGGAACAGGTCACCAAATTAGCTATTCCCCAAATTGGTTGCGGATTGGATCGTTTAGATTGGTTTACAGTAAAACAAATGTTAGAGTTTGTTTTCAAAGATACTGATATTGAAATTGTTGTTTACATTTTGGATGAAAATGTAAGTATATTTTTTATTTTTGTGTTTACATTCACGATGCATGATTTTGTCATATTTATTTTTAAAAAATTATTTCGACATGAGAATAAAATACTATGGTAAATTATGGTTGTTCACAGTGGCCTTATAAAGATATAATTCCTACACATGAAAATATACAATCACAATTTGAAATTACTAAATTTTTTTTAAATATTTTAAATACGGTCAAACGAGCATTTAAATTTATGTTACATTTTTTCAATAGAAATAAGCAAATAGGTAAGGTCTTATGCATAGTGAATGGATAGTTGCTTTTCTTCTAATAATCTAATATTCTGAATTTTGGATTGTATTTCTAGAAAATGCTACAAAGTAACTTTAAGCGTATTATGCGTATTTCACATAAACATTTATCATCAGCGAAGAAAATAAAATTTGATACACAATATAATAAAAAATTAAAGAATTCGAATTATACCTCATATCATTCCAGTTATAATTATAGAAATAATTCTGAAAGAACTTATTATTCAGAGACATACTACAGCTCATCTAGTGAAAGTAGTATTGTTTCACAGTCCTCGAACAGTGATAAAATTTCTTATTATGAGAAAAAACCTAAAAAATATCGTAAATCAGCTAAAAAACATTTAGATTTGCAAACCACATCAAGAAGTAACAAACATAAAAAATATTCTAAAAAACGAAAAACTTCTAGTAAAAAACATAAAAACTATGATAAATCATCCAGAAATAAAAGATAAATCATATAATTAAATATGAAATAAATAAAATGCATGCATTTAATCATTTATTTACTTTTATAATTATTTTATTAGATTAATATATTTTTATAATCAATATTTCTTTTAATTTCCTGTACAGTATTAAAAATTGTAATTCCATTAATATTAGTGTATATTATACTATTGTATCATTAAACTGTATTTTCATAAATATATAATTAATGTTTTATATTTGAATATCTTATTATTCTGAATGTTATTATAAAAAATACTATTTTACTTAATTGATTACTCACCGATAATTTTTACAATACATAGTTAACATAATAATTATTCTTTTATTTTGCAAAATACTTTTAAACGGTGATCCAAACATGCTTTATATATAAATATTTCTTTAAATATGTAAATATAGTTCATATTTTATTTAAAAAATATTAATAATTTTCTAATTTTTAGAACGAAGAAACTATTTCAAAGATATTGCGAAAATGTTATGTTAATCATGCAGTTATGCCGTTAATTGATATTGAAACTGGTACAGGTCTTGTTTACTTTGGAAGTGAAGATGGAATGATATCTGAAGATATTAAATTGTTATCCGAACGATATACTGTAAACAGAGACTATAAATTCAGCAAGAGAGCTATTGGTGATATTGTTAAAACAGTTGATAGAGGAGAATATTTATATGGA
The DNA here is from genome assembly GCA_002278615.1 of Pogonus chalceus. NCBI lineage: Eukaryota > Metazoa > Arthropoda > Insecta > Coleoptera > Carabidae > Pogonus > Pogonus chalceus. Next base: position 197,682 of record NEEE01003680.1, read on the forward strand.
TTGATAATCAAAGAAACAAAGAACGATGAAATTGACTTTGAAAAATTTGCAAAATGTTTAAATAACTTTAAAACGATGCTTAAAAAGGATAAAACAACTTATATTGCATTTCAAGGATTTATTGAAGAATATGATACGATAATTGTTGATAAATTTATAACTTTAATGCAATATATATTGCAAGATGTAGAAATTTGGGTTTGTTGGCCAAAACAATTGGAAAATTATTGTCCACCACAAAAATTATGTTAATAATCAGATGTACTACATATTATATATTAATCTAATAATATCTATTAAATGTTTACTAATAAAATATTGAACTTTTGTTGTACTAAATTTTATTTTATTGAGTACTGTTTTAAGTAAAAATATAATTTTCTAAGTTTATAGAAAACATTTAAAATAATTAACTTAAATACAATATTAATCTTAAGAAATAAATCAATATAATATAAAAACACAGAAATTCAATCAATCAAAACTTGCCCTTTCAGTTTTAATTTTTTTATAATCAACATTATTGCTGTCAGGTAATTTTCGTTTGTCAACTATTGATACCTTACTTAAACAAGGGTTATATTCATCAGCTGTTTCTTTTTTATTCATATCCATAACAAATTCATTTTTAATATTTTCTTTAGGAATATTATCTATTTTAACATCAAATGGAATATTCGTTGTAGTTTGTGTTGACTGGTTATTTTGTTGAACTGAATTATCTAAATTCATATGAGTTTCCACAGATGTATCCATTTTCATAACTTCCCGCAATGCCATTGTTGCATAACATGATGATGATAAACAAAAATCGATGATTAATGCTTTAAATTGACCATCTAAAACATACATTATTTTTTGGTTTCATTAATTCACTTTTGCAAAAGTAATAATTTATTATTTGTTAAGGTATATATTAATATTCTATAAGTTATAAAACCAGAGTTAAATAAATTCAAACAGCTTGCATTTTATAAAATTTCTAATATTTTGAAATATAATTTATGTTTTATTGAAAATTGATAATAGATATACTCCAATTAACAGTAACTAATAATGAGACACTAATGTCAAGAAATTTTTACAAAAAATAAAGTTATTTTAAAAATTTATGAAAAAATTCATATTATTTAATGTACATTGAATTTGAAATTGTATAGATATTATAAAATAAATTTCTTGATTAATGTAAATTGATTTAATTATACAGTCCCTAAAAGACCTTCTAATTAGGTAAACCTAATGATCATAAAGAAATAAAAGCCAACTATAAATTTTGATTGGGTCACTATTTGTATCTCGAAAACTAGTCGGCTAAATGAGCAATGTTGTACAGTTTTAGATTACATTGAGCAACATCTAAAATTCCGAACAGTTTAAAAGGTATTTAAAAAAAGATGAAAATCACGATTTTAAAAAATGGCAAATTATTTTGTAATTATAAATGATATAAAAATAATTTCATATAAATATCATGATTTGATAAGAGAAAGTTAAAAACAATGTTAAAATAAGTCTAGATGGCGGTTCCCAAATCAATAATAGTAACTTCTTTATATGAAATTAGCGCCATATTAGATTTTAATTGCTTAGATTTTTTCTCTTTGTAACTATGTATTACAACAGTTTTAATTAAAACAAATCAAAACAAGGTGGCTTAGTGTATTTAAAAAAATATTAAATACACAACTAAAACAATAAATTATTATAAATGCTTCTTGCCCGACTACTTAGCTCCTATAATATCCGAGGTACAATCAAACTGTATAATAAAAATAAATAATTTTTTAAAGTAAAACTGCAAATTTTACCTGGCATGTCTTCTGGTTCTGGTTTCCCTAATAATTCTTCATAATCAGATCTTATTAAATTAGCAGTATGAATATTATATCTCATAATTTTCCATGAAAAATTGGAAACTCGCTCCAATATTTTACGATATGTTCCACTCAACGTATATGTTCTAAAATTAAAATAAATAATTAAATATAAATTAAACAAACTTTAAAATAATATAATATATTTTACTTGACACGTTGCTTGGGCATTTCTAGAGTAAGTCCATATTCACCAAGTAACTCTTCATACCAATCTTTTACAACATTTGTTGGATATGAAATATCATAACCTGGTAGAGGTAAAACTATATCATAAATAGTATAATTTGGTAAATCGCTTTCAGTTAAAAATTTTATTTTCACTTGTTTTTTATTATTATCCTTTTCAGTGATTACAGTTTCATTTTCTGTTTCTCCTTGATTTTCTGTAATAGCATTTTATTCCAGATAAATTATAAATACGTATCATATTTTTTTAAATTTTAAAACAACTTAATAATAAAAATAATTGAAACGTTTGTAGTTCAACCAGTTTAATTAATTTTTTATATATATATATGCAGAAAATTAACTAATTATTCAAATCAAATGGTACTTATTATTATAACTTAAATACATAAGATTTTTGAAATTCTACATTTTTTATATAATATCAATTTAACGAATTAAACTTCATTAATATTGTATGAAATATTTAAAAACTTAATGTATGTAATTTATAGACTACTACATCTGATATTAAAACTAATGGAATATCGTTATACTATTTTCAAATTTATTATATTGATTATTACATTTATCAATAAAAATGTAAATAATTCTTTCATGAATAGTATAAGATATCTTTCAAATTCGTAACATTTTTATTTCAATGAGAATTTAGTTCTAGTACTTTCAGAGTTAGAATCGAAATCCTTAATTTTATCCGCAAATAAATATTGTATCTGGTTATTTCATTTTTATACAAATAATCCTGTATTTATACCACAATCTTTAAGTTAATATATTTTATTTACAATTGGAAAATAACTTAAAACATATGTACCAAATAAATTTAAATAATAATATAAGAAAGTAATCTGATTATTAGTTTTACACGATAATTTGAAATTCGATTTTTCACATTATAAAAAAAAAAAAATACGTGTATCATTATGTAGAACTATAAATGCTTTTTCATCGGTCTTTAATACTTGATATATGATTTTTATTCTGGCAAATATTTTAAAGTAATAATAAATAATTAAAAAATATTATTTTATAATTAAATGTAAAACTGAAGATTGAAGGTAACACATATATTTTATACTGAAAATAAAATGTTACCACTACTTCGTACGAAGCTTGACCAATTTGCGACAAAGAATCTAAACGAGTTTACCAGGCAACCCACCTGGACCTCCAAAACGACTCATCGCATGATCAAATATCTTATCATTTTTACCAGGCGTAATCAAACATCTCCAAAAATCGCCTAAAAAGGTTAGTTATTCAATAATACTTTTATTGAAAATAATATCCATACTGATGTACATGTAATACATTACTTTAAAATAATTATTCTCTAAATATTATTATAACTGTAAGTAATGTTTGTTCTTATTATTTTTATTATTACATTTTTTGAAATTGCAATGCAATTTTATATAAGAAATAAATCAGATCAAAACATTGATCTAGAATTGAATAATTTATAGTATTGACTATTTTTTTTATATTATTACATTATTTGGTAAATCATTTTATTTTATATTTTCAAATATAAATAATCGTTGTAGCATATTAATATATTAATTAAATAATATAAATATAGGAGTATAAATTATATTTTTTTACATTTTTCTTAATATCACTTAAATTATAGTATTTCATACCAAAAAATACTTTCAATACAAATACAATATTTTTCGTAATTTATATAAATATTTTTCGAAATAGCGTAATAATTACTTAAAACATATTTGCACTGAAATATGTAATAATTGATACTTACAAGTAAATATAAAAATATATACGTATGTATTTAGAGAATAACTAAATATTTACGAATATGTTTTTAAATTTTATATTACTTTGTATAATAACTTATACATAAAAAATAAAAACAATTTAATACCTTCGTCAGTGCCTTCTATACATTCCAAATTTTCAGTTAAATCTCCATCTATAACTATATCGCCAACAATAGGTGACATTCCAAATTCTTTTATTCTTCTAGATACAATTTTATTCCAAATATAACTTTGGAACGCATGGATATATAATAAACGCATATTTCTGGGAACCTTTAAATATTTTTAATAATAAATAATAGCCTATAATTTTACATAATCTAACCTAGAGTAGGCATTTGTTCCAAATTTATATTATTTTTGTTATAAAATGTAGAATAAGGTTTTTCTAGATGCTTTTGATCAAAAGTAAAATAATTGAAATAAAAATAAATAAATAAATTTACAATATCTATTACAAATTATTTTAGATCTGAAGGGCTGGACTATAACATAGACAAATATCTAAGGCCCGGTGTTTTGAAGTAACATTTTTAAAAAATTTCGTTTATTGTTTTATTTTTAGGGAGTATTATTTTTGTGTTGTCTATTTCTCGTGGGGGGTCCGACAGAAATAAAAAAGTTTAGGGTACCGAAATAGATTTATGTGGCTGTACCACCATCAATAAAGAAGATGTGAATCAAATAGCTTCATAAAGCTACTTATCAAATTAAATAAACAAATTATGAAAAATATTCTAAATTTTTTAGAATCAATTGAGTTACTATAGTCTTTTAATTTAAATTTTAAAAGTGTTTATTTCTACTATCATATCTAATAATTAATTTAAACAATGTTAACAAATATTCTATAAACAATTGGTGCGAGTCATTATTAAAATTTTAATGTTTTATAGATATTTAGTGTATAAAACACTTCTATGTAACATTTTACCTTTTTAATAATTTATTACAATATGGTTAAAAAACATGCATAAATAAATAAATATAAAATAAGCTTACCTTCTCAAGTGAATTAACATAATCATTTTCAGCATGCATAAGTCCTCCTAATAATCTTCCTTCTATACATCTGTTTCGTTTTTTTTCTAAAGTTGCATAGGCTTTCTTTGCATTTCCAGTACTTTCATAAATCTGCCTTGCTGTAGCTACATCCTTTTCTTGGTCATATTTTCTAGGTTTCAAAATTAACTGAACAGCCTGCAATAAAAAAATATCATTAATGTAAAATACAATATAACAATACAAAAAATATTTCAGTTTATTGTTTAATAATTCCTCCGTTCCCTTTCAACAACCTCGCATAAGATTTTCTACGTAATGATACGATATATTATTCATAACAAAAGTTTTTAGATAAGTTTTAACTAGTATATAATAATAATCAAATAATTTCTCACATTAACCTAATGAAAATAAAACAAAAATGTTTAAACGTTACATTATAAATTAATAAAATTTATATAGTAGCAGATATGCTATAATATGTGATTAGTAAGAAACCGAAAATAAAAAAGAAAGAAAGATATGTTTTAAATTTACATTTTTCGAAAATATTTCTACCCTCCTACAGTCAATAAAAGTATAAGCAATGAAAATTTATATTCATAAACCAATTTATTACAGAATTTAAAAAACCATGTTATTTAGTGATTTTTAGAATAGTTTTAAATATATTTCAAAGTAATGTTTGAGATAGTTATAAAATTTGATTATTGATGTAAAGATATAAAAGAAAAATATACATTTTAATTTTATAAACACAAAACTTATTTACTATTATAACGTTTGTTTAGAATTTAAAAAAATTATATATGAAATCTTACCTCTTTCCAATTTCCCTTCAAAAGTTGAATACCAATTTCATGTGTAGGAACTTCTTTGCAATTACCAAATCGTTGTAAGCCGTAATAATTAATAAACCCATTATCTCTTAAAAACCCTAATGCATTATCTAAAACATCATTATCTGCTGTAACATTTCGTAATGCAATCCTAAACCTATTCCCCTTTAACTGTCCTAATTTAAGTGTTTCCGTTTTGTAACAAAAATTACCAATATGAATATTTCTCATATGTTTTGTACATTCAACTATTCTTTTAGGATCAACTTTACGTGTACAAAACCATTGAGTTGTTTTAGCTCTACGATCTTTAACACCCGCATAACAGAAATTAGAAGGTCTCATATTAAGACTCTCACTGATTTGTATGTTTGCCTCTATTGTATCAGTATATTCTTTGTAGACTAAAAAGTAAACATACTCGCCTCCACGGCTTTTAGGCCATTTTTCTCTACGATCTATTCGTTCTGAAAAAAAATTTTTTTTTTTAAATTTAATTTAGGAAACATATTAATGAAATTACATTAATATTATTAAAATAAAGTTTTAAATATAATTAATAAAACACAAATTTTAATGGAATTGTAATATTTTACCGTTTTTATTAAATAATTTAATAGTAACGAATTTTTTATCATCTTTTGTAATAGTTGAACCAACAATCTTTTGTCCAAACACAGTTTTTATTGCTTCATGTATTTTAGTTCTATCCTCTTTTGTCATTGGAGTTACATCTATTTCAACAATTTCCTCCATATTACGAGTCTGAACCATTTTATGAATTTTATCCCATGTTTCTATTGGTAACTGTTCTATACGATATCGATTCACCAAAAGTTCATCGTCTTCTTCTTGTGGTTCTATAAATAATAAAATTAAATTCTACATTCAATTATTATAGGTATTTATGTAATTTACCTGGCTCAGGGTCTTTAGGCACCGCTAAATCTGTTAATTTAGCAATTTTTCCATTTAAATCAATTTCATTTACATGAAAATCTGAATATCTAGATTTCAAAATACCAGAAAAACCTTCAAGTGTACTTATAAATTCTGTTATTCCAACATCTTTTTCATTTAATTTTTCAACTTTGTTATCAAATGATCTCTTTGGGTAATCTGTTTTAAATGGTTTATCATTTGATCTAAAATCACGTTCTCGAAAATTTTGGTTTCCACCACGAAATCCTCGATTACCAAAATTTCCTCTTCGACCTCTATTTCCTGAAGAATTCCATGACACATTGCGGTTATTACCTCTTCCTCTGCCACGACCACGTTTCCACATAATTAATTTGTAATTTTGACGATTTCCTTGTTATTTTAAAGAGAAAACTACTTTTATAATGTGATTATTTAGTAAAATTCTAATATAACCTAAAATATATATTTTAAATTAGAATTTACAAAATGAAAATAATAATTGCTACTCACTTAATCATAATGACATCATTAGATTAAATTCAACAATTACTTATAACTAAGTAAAATTAATTTTAACACATAATATAGTAATATTTTTATAGAAAAATAGCATGAACCAGCTGTCAATAGTTAATTTTTACGTGTTCTTTTTAGAACATCTTACAGCATGTCGCATGTCAAACTAACATGTGGATTAATGCAAATTCAAATGTTCCTACTACAAACGATTCTACTGATGATTCATAGATGACACTACGTGTTTTAAAATTTCGAAAAAAAATTCCAATATTAGAATTTTTTATTATATGTATAGTTTTTAACCCTGATAAGTTGTTTAAAGTAAACCATTAACATTGAAATCATTGAAAATATTAATAAATATATACTTTTATATTTATATTGATTATACTCTCTGAATTTTGAATATTTAAAAATGAAAAATCCTAATTTTTATTAATTGACTAAGTATGAGAATATATAAATTAAACAGATTTGTGTATTCTTTGGAAAAATTAATGCGAAATTATTTCTTGTAGAAAAAACAGTGGAAGAGTAGAGTATTTGTCGATTTTACAGCTGTACAGCTTTAAGTTTAATATAAATAATATATAAACAGAATAATAGATAAAATTTAAGTCTTTAATATAATAAATGAAAGCAGAGCAAGTTATCGTTAAAATATTATAAATAAATTTATTTTTAATTCCGTGCATAAGTATATAAAATGAAATTAATTATGTAATAATAAATTATGAGAGAAAAAATTCTTATTATTTTGTTTTTATGTTAACATTTTACATTTTGATAAAGATTTTATGTATAATTTTGATTTATAATATCAATTCTGAAATTATAAATCCATAAGTAACATTAGGAGTGATTATTTTAAGCAGAAAAATTAAAAAAAAAGAATTAAAAAGATGTCAACGGCACACGGTGTTCCCAGGCGGTCACCCATCCAAGTACTGACCGTGCCCGATGTTGCTTGGCTTCAGTGATCGGACGAGAACTGGCACTTTCAACATGGTATGGNCAATATATTTAATATTATAATTAAGATTATAATAATAAGGTGTTATATGTATATTACATGTGGTTTTTATATATTGTGAAATTTGATTAAATAAATTAATAAGTTTTTTATCGATAACAGAATCTTGAATTTTAAATCTGGCGATATTTTTTTTAATTTACATTATATCTTTGTAGAAAAACTAAAATATTTCTATAATTAAGCAAGGCATAATAATAGATGATCAGAAAAAAGCGCACAAGAAAAATGCGCACAGAAAACAAGCGCACAGGAAAAATGCGAAATACAAAAAAGCGCACTTAAAAGAAGTGCACATGTATAATTTTTTCAACTTAAGATGTACACATGTTCTTATTAGTTATAACCTCCTTTTTGACTCAAAAACAATTTTTGTAAATTATAAAGTGTAGAGTTATATAATGTTCATAAACGTATTTAATATTTTTATTAACATTAAAATGAGTAAAATTAATTTTACCTAAAATATGTACATTTCATGTGTGTCAATATTTAAATAATGTTAAATCCCTACTTCATATAAGGTTATATGATATTTTACTGCTTTAGATATAATTTTAAATAAATATAAGATAAGAACTGATTTCATAAGAATATTTTATTGATGGGTGGGGGTCATGATACAACAACTACTAAGTTTTAAATTCATTAAGTATCATATGTAGTTTTTGAAAGCACAAATAATTGTAAATTGAGGATAAGTAATTAAAGTACTTTTGACATTTCCTGGTGTTACCATCATTTTAAGTTTATATCAACTGTATCAGTACAATCTTAAATAAAATTATGAAATGGACAAAAATGCATTTAATCTTATAAATCTTTAATGATTGACTTCAATAAATTGCAAATTAAATCTGTAAACTCAGCAAAAACAAAAAATTTTGAATCTTATTAATTTGTTAGCAAGCTAAAAATATGATTTATTTAAACATAATGTTACTTATTTACATAATTAGATACCAGGAATATGTAAAATTTGATTAAATTTATTTCGATAATAAATGAATAGAGTAAATATATACTATAAGAAATATTTGCAAAGAAGTTCGTAAATAGTGTATTTATTATGCGACAACAACGGTACCTGTGTGATGCGCATCGGAAAATCTAAATATCCGAATCGGAAGCGGATCGTTTTCAGGAAGTAAGACATTAATCAAGCACCCAGGTGACAACAATTCAACAGCCACCTACCACAATAAAAGATGCGCACCGTCAGGCCAATCTTTTATTGTCGCCGACAATCGTTCATATAATGTTTTGATGTATAGTATACCTATAGGTGGTAATTCAACATACATATACGATGATAAATTATATTTAGCACCGCGTGCGGTCGAATTTCCTTCAAATCGCTAATGATCCTGCGGTTTCTTCAGGGATATACTTGTTGTTCCAATGCTTCTTGTTTACAAAATATTTTTTTCAAATATTATGTCATTCAATTTTGGTTTTACATAAATCATCAGTTCATATTTTTTCTCGATAAATAATATTATACATAAATTTTTATGAAAGTTATAATATCTTAACTTAAATAAATTTTCAACGGTAATAATAAACAAAATTTGAACTAATACATAATAGACAAATAAGTTGTCTTTCATATTTAAAGTAAGAAAATTTAAAACTACTGTGATCAGGGTCGTAATTAGCTTTTTGTGGGTCCTGGGCAAGACTTTTAAATAGCCCTCACTCCTTTAATTAAAAAAAAAAATTACCATGCTCCTGTTCTTTAATTTTTTTAAAAAATTTGGTAACAGTCTTAATATGTAAACACAAAATAATTATTCTTTCAATTGTTTCTGTCCGTAATTTTGCATTCATTTTATATTTATGAAAAAAACAATAAATTAAAACATAAATTTATTTAAATTATATTTTATGACTTTTTTCCCCGCAAATTCATCAATTAAATCATTAAGAAAATAACTAAGATAAAAAAAAATATTTTGAGAGGACTTTCTAAGTCCCCCTTCGATCTGGGCTCTGGGCAAGTGCATTTGTTTCCCCTGCCTACGGACGGCCATGACTGTGATGATAATATTATAATAATTTGTAAAAGGAAAATTCGATAATTTATATATAATTAAATTGTTTTTTGTTTGAAGCATAATAATTTATAAAGCGGTGAAACTCATCAATATTTGCAAAAAAGTAAGATTATTCATCAATAACTTTTTCTGACAGTCAGAAGAGAAAAAAAAATCACTTAAAATCATAAATAATAGGCTAATTAATATGTGATATTTGCTGAATATGAAAGGTTGAGTTTTTAGTAAATATTTTTTGAATAGAAAGAGTTGTTATCATGTTCTTAAGAAAACTGTTCAAAGTATATTTCTGTGTGTTACTTATTTTAAATACACATTTAAAATAGCTTATAACGACGAGGCTCGGCTATTGCAAAGGCGGACTTAAAAATCGATGCTCATTATATCAGTGCTAAAAAAAAAAAATAAAAAATAATAAAAAATTTAGTAATTGATTTATTTTATTATTGATAAATCATATTTTCATTTTTTAATTAATAACAAATAAAATTAATGTAATCAAATTTATTCTCAGAAATTATAATTTCATATCGATAATTTTTTTAAGATTTTAAAAATTATCTCAATATCCCTACATATTCAATATTTTAATTTTAAATATTTATTTATAAAAATATAATAAAGTGATTTGTGTACGTATTATTGAAAAAAAAATTTGTTCGATTTATTTTTTAAATTTCATAACGTTTCTTCTAATATTTTTATATTCAAAGCTCAAGCTTCAGTCACAAAATCCTATCGGTAAAAATTCAGCAACAATGTTTTGAAAGATTAGGACTTTACATAATAAACGTAAGATTATAATTTTTTAATAAGGATTTCTTATCATAAAACTGAAAGCAAGGAGGAAATAAATTCGGCTGCAACAATTAAAATTTCGACGCTATAAATGATATCTTTCGACTAATTTATTTTTTAAATTTAATAGCAATGTTGATTTATCATTATAACCGATTTCGTAGTATCCGATAAAATAAATTCTTTTCTGATTTAAAATTACATATTTAACGTTCATAATTTTTAAATTTGTTAATATTTATAATAAGAGAATTTACAACAAATTAATCTTTTTCTTATAAATATTCAAATCTATAAAATTATTTAAATTTGATGCTGTTTGTCGCTTATACTTGCTAAAAGGTTAAAAATTGAATTGAAAACTTAAACATTACTAATAAAAAGTTATATACTAGAACGTTACCAATAATAGTGTAATAGTCTTTAAATTAGTATTGGTAAATCTGTATGTATAGTATAAGTACAATTAATTTATTGTCGTGGTTGTTGGTATCCTACCGAAATTTTGAACAAGGGTAAATATTTTGAATAGAACCATATGCGGTGTTATAATTATAGACAAAATTGCAAGTCATTTATTCTTTATTAACATAGTGAAGGTCTTTGAGATTTTCATTTCCCTTTAGTGAAATATTATCATATATGCCTTTGTTATATTTATTAATTATATTTTTGTAATTTGTATAATTTACCGATAGACTTTCTATATTTTTAAAATGATTAAAAATCTTTTTAAAATATGTATTAGAAAATAATATTGAAACTCTTTCCAAGTGAAATATTTAATAATTAAACAAATAGTTGCATTAAAAATTTAATAAATTTGCAATTTGTATAAGATGTCCCAAAAGAGTCAAGGATTAAACGTTCGAAAATCGTCTTTACAAAGAATTATAAGGAAGGATTTGCATCTTAAACCTTACAAAATTCAGTTTGTGTAAGAATTAAAACCAATAGACCATCTTCAACGATTAAATTTTGCGATTGAAATGTTCGGGAGGNCTAACACTTTTGGGACACTTTGTAGTTATTTTCTATTCCTTAGTTGATATTATGATACAAGATTTTTTAATTGAATTTCTTGTTTGCAATAAAAAGTATTGTATTTTTATTGTTTTAAACAATCACAGATCTTAATATTAGAATTTTTAATATAATATGAACATTTGTATTATAAGTAAAACACTAAAAATATATAAGAAGTTAAAATTTTTATAAACTTTTATTTTCAATTTTTAAACATCTTTCATAAAATCATTACAAAGTAGACGAGTATTTATATATTTGCTTATGACAAGAAAAAAGATTCAAATATTGAATACAAGTTGTGCAGTAAGAAAATATATTCATATAATCGTCGCCACGAAGCAATGTAATTGTATAATCATTGTACGTTTACATGGTACTGCTCCGTGATCTGAAACGTTTTATGTGTTTCAAAAAAGCCGTTTTGTTGCTATATACACGAACGCATTGTAAAGAAATAATCAACGTAAACAAAAACTACATACACTGCATAAATAATTTTTTGAATAAAGTTGAAACGTACATCACATTTTTGAGAAGTTTATCAACTAATTGTAAGTTTTAAGCAAATGAAGAAGATAGTAACGCATGTCGAAAGAGGAACAATTGCTTATTATTATGTAATTACGTTGCTTTGTGGCGAAGATTATATATGTTGAATTTTGACAAGAACAAATTATATTGAAATATAATTTTGTATTAAAATGAATAATAATAAAAAAAAAAAAATGCAAATGCAATAATCTCGCTATTTAGTTAAATAATTAAATATATATTTAGCTCCTAAAGAGGTTAAGAACTTTTAACTATTGCTTTTTAAAAAACACACTGGCGTACATTTGGGATGTTGGCATTAAGAATTTATTCAGTCTGATAGATCAAGCGCATTATAAAATAAATCCGCGTAAATGGAAGATATAAATTTATTTAAAAAAAAAATACATTGCTTTAATATTTTTTCTAAGTAATTATTATATTAAGATGTAAAATCATGTAAATTTATAAAAACTAAAATAAAAATTCCGAATTAGTTAAAATATGTCTATAATAATAATTAAATAAATATTAATACACTTTAGTACGTAAAATAAACGTTAATTTGTAAAACAATAAAAGTATATTTTAAATTTGAATGAATTTTCAAAATGATTAAACTCAATAATTCACCGTTATAACAGTATTTTTAGTATTTAAAAAAATTTAAATTGTTTATTTTATTTGCAGGTCTATATAATAACATTAAAATAATATAATTTATAATTTCAAAAAACTAATCAATATTTTTTCATCTGTTGAATCACTTTAATATTATTTATATGTCAATTTTGAAAAATTATATGAAGCTGTTATTTATTGGCCCCCACAAACCTTTTCATCCAGTTATAGCCAATCATGAAACATCAAATCGAGTTTTTTACGCATTATAATTTGATACACCTTAAATACTATAGTTATAGGGTTGATTTTACCTATATAAATATTTACTTTGAAATTTCCTTCTATACATGGAAAATAAGAAACATTTTTCAGTGTTCAGCAATATTTATTTAGCACGTGTTTATTTTCTTTAAGCATTAGTGATATATTCGTTAGTATATTCAAATCAACTGTAATATAAACATCTTATAATATTTAATATGGATCAACCGTTAGATTTATCTTGTCATAAAAATAATAATTGCAGCATAAGCGTAAGAGATGATTTGAAAATAACAATGAGCTCAAAATCGGATGAAGTTAAATCAGAAATTGTGCTAAATAGACATGTTAAATCAAATAAAAATTTACTGCCATGTGAAATATGCAGAAAAAATTTTGATCGTCCGTCGTTACTTAAAAGGCATCTCAGAACACATACAGGTAATTATTAACGTAAAAAATTATTAATTATATTTATAATAAATTTTAAAAGATAAAATTAAGA